>JARKIF010000339.1:0-27194 GCA_029378245.1 Roridomyces roridus | reverse complement strand
GATTCAGCGCGCGCAAAATCAATGTCAAGTTGGAACCATGACAAATATCTACCAAGATTCGGCTGGTACGTGCGCCTACGGTTTGTCTACGGCATTTATTTAAAGTCTACTTCATAGGAATAAGACCTGGTATTGGACGGCCGTACCTACTTCCCATAGTCTGCCTGCGATCGCTGCAGGCAGGACTAGTACTCCTGGTTCGACTCCAGGCTAGGTCATGGCGATGCTTGTGACATCTTTCATTTTTTGCGCGCGCGGTCAAGTTTGAATTCCACAGCATTTATTCAAAGTACACTTTGTAGAAAAAGACCTGGTGGTGAACGCATCGCGCCCGCCTTCAATACCAGTGTCCGTCCTCTTGTGTTGAGGGAGTTCCTGGTCCGACTCCAGGCTGGGTCATGGATATTCCTCCAATGGTGTTTCCTATACTTTTTCGGCCACCGTGCCAAATTCCGACTCACCGCTTATTCCCTCAAACTCCAACACCTTGTTTACGTTACTCTCCTACAAAATTTCAACACATGGCGATGAGGACGCGCAGGTGCTTGTTTAACTGGATGGTACGCAATTTCCCCACTCTCTCCATTCACCCTCCACTTTGTAGGAATACGACCTAGTAGCGGAGAGCCCCTGCCCCTCATGCTCTTGATTGCGCCAAGTGTAAGGCAGCAATCCCTGGTTCGACTCCAGGCTAGGCCATAGGAATTAACACAATGTTTTTCGTCTCCTCCAGCGCATGCTGCGCCCTCAAAATTTGCGCCCGAAAGGGAGCGGCTATGATACGTGATTTCCTCATTCCGTATTCACCCCCACCGATCCGCCGTCTGCTTTATAGGAATAAGACCTGGTGGTGAACGCATCGCCCCCGCCTTCAATACTAATATCGGACAGGTGAAGTCAACCGCACTGTTTTTCTTTCTGACTCTCGTTCCTTCCAAATTCAAATTCAATTCCAGATACACTCCGAATTATGACAGGGAAGATATTAATATTGCAAGTAACACCTGCCATCTCGTCGAAACAACTTCTGAGCGCTTAGAGCGAATAATGGACGGCCCAATCCCCACCTGCATCTCGTACATGAATTCCAACCCCAGTTCTACGGAACTCCATGCATGCGCCATCTAACGTCATTTTTGCCCGTTCGCGTCCGCGCTTCGAATTCCTCAGCCCGCAATGTCCTCGGTTATTCAACATGTTTGTAGTGCGAATACGACCCAGTGGCGGACCGGTCCGGAGAAATTGACGCGGCAGGCGCATTGACGCGCACTGACGCGGCACCGGCGCGCACCGGCGCGACATTGACGTGGCACTTTTTCGAACTTGGTGCTGGTATTTTGAAGGTAGGAACGCGTCGCAAATTGTGCTCAGGATATCGAAACGCAGGGTTAGCATAAACTTACAATGTTTGGGTCTAGTTTCAAGTCCTTCAGGATGAAAGTTCAGATATCCGCCTCGCCCCATTAGTTCCTTATGTTCTCACGCTTAACCCCCATTTAAATCATGCAAGAGGCCCTTTTAACGCTTGTTGAGACGTTCAAAGGTGCCTTGTATTTGGCTGGCTGCCGCGCCGGTGCCGCGTCAGCCTCCGCGTCAGTGCGCGTCGATGCCGCGTCAACGCGCGCCAGTACCGCGCCGGTGCGCGTCATTGCCGCGTCAACACAGCCACCGCCGCGTCAATGCGCGGCAGTCTCCTACGGGCGTATATAATCATAGTTGTCCATCTGGATGCATCATACAATGCTCATCAATCCTAATACACACTCCTCTTAGTGAAGGAGCGGTTCTGGACGTCCAGGACCGTATCAATTAGATCCGGTGTCATATTTCCACGGTTCAAATGCCAGCTACATCTGTCTTGCATTTCGAGTTGCAACTAAATGTAAATTGGATGGATCAACCCCCAATGGTATAATTCACGGCCTGAAGCCCCTCTGAAATATTGAATTCTCTGGAGGCGTAATATAAAGCAATTTTCATCTGCTGTGCCGGTAACACTAGTAGTTTTAAAAACATTGCCTCGCTTGCTGAAATATCAGAACCCAGCTTGTTCATTATGTCCAGTCAGCCCAGCGTGGTTGAGTTGTGCACAAATGCAATCTCCCTGTCCAACATAAAGGTCTCAAACTTTCCTTTTGTCATATCCCTACTTGGCTTCCGACAAATATGGTGGTGATATTATCCGGCCGTGAAGTAGGGTGTATGCTCCTGCTTGAAATCTCTGATATGGACAGTGGAGAGGCCGCTGCATAGGTTCAAGCGGGTGGATACTCACAGCCCTGAGTAGCACATCTCGACTTGGGTGCTCGTTCGACTATACACTAGAAACACCAGCGAAATTCAACCCACATATCATCAACGAATATATTTGATACGTGTTCAAGTTGTGTTTTGTATGAGAGCAGCAGGCGGCCTGGGATGTAGCGAATTTCGATATTGAATCAGACTCTGACAAGTTCAACCTACTCGGGAGTGACGACAATGAGGTACATATATGTGGTGGTTTCAGCATGCATGGAAAGGCAGTATGAATCGGAATTCCATCTGCCTATTGTTAAGTTGGCTAGAACATCCCCGAGATACGAGTGTACAAAGGAATTCACCAAGAAGCATGAGTATATCTGCTGTGCAGCAGATACACCCCCGGCGTAAAACTGAATGTCGACTGTAACGCACACTATATTCCCGTGTAGAATTTGCGTTGATGTTAGATCTAGCCGGTCGCTCAGCCAGTTTTTCTCAGTCAGGCTCTATATAACGATGGATCCAGACAAGGCTAATGCGTGAAGAATGGTCGACGCCTGAATAGATACATACACACCTTACTAACCTGCCAACCCATTGGCCACCTCGTATTTCAATTAAACCTTTTGTTTCGGCGCATGGATAGAATTGATGTTGGAATCACAGGCAAGTCTAAACAGCCTCTGCCAGGCTTTACTTGTACTTGTGCACGTCGCGTGGCAGCTCAAATAGTTCATTCTCGGGCATTTACATGCTTCGCGAGCAATGATGTTCTCTTGAGTATTTGACTGGAAGCTTGCCTTCAGAGTGACCAAACTCCCAGTCCGAACATGTGCTCAGTGTGTTGTCAGGTTTCTAGGGAAGTTGAAATATTCGAGCTGAGGTGGATGGAATCTTCTTTGGACAGAGGAATTCGTGAAACGGATTAGGAACTGGAGTACATACCTACATAGAATGATCGCATTTGCCTTTACACGGAGAGAAACCAGTGCTGTCCAACATTCTCAAAATGTGTGACCTGATCGACTCGCGAACTTGAAGACCGAGTGGTGGTAGGATGGCAGCCAACAATTCGAGACTAGTTCCATGCATCTGCGTACTGTAAATCACATTGCTTGATAATGTAGGACCTCGTCACTCTGCAAAGTGAAAAAAAGATCAGTCTTTCCTCCACATACCAAGCGGAAATCCTGAAGGAATATACACCTGTGACTGGATACCTTCGAACGAAAACGGATGATGATACGCGCTGTACTAAGTGGACTTGGACTTAGACAATCAGTATTGGATGATTAAGACTGAATTATTCTCAGAGATTCAGTCATTTACAATGGGACTCATCATCGAAACTGTGTTGGAACAAATTCCGGGATCGAATCATCCTCCGCAGACATGGAAAACCGTGACCTGAGTTCCCAGTACCCAGGCCGAGACAGGCGGTCTGTATTTTGAATGTTTTCATGTGGAGGGATATACCTGGAGGATAAATCGACTAAGGTTCGTATTTCAGCACCTCTTAAGCAACACAAAAGAGTAAATATAAGTCACTAATTAGCACTAATTAGTGACGGTTGAGGTTGGAAAGTCTCAAATTTTGGCACTGGATTTTTCGACTCTGAATGATGTATTGGAACTAGTATACCTCGCACGAACAGTTTCTGAGACGAGGAGAATGATATATCGGAAGTAGGAGGCGGCGCGCCGATGGCCGCGTCACGCCGCGTCACTGCCGCGTCAATGCGCGTCACAGCCGCGTCAATGCGCGTCAGTGCCGCGCCTGCCGCGCCATTTTTACCAGACCGTGGCGGACGGCTCGCACCTGCTTCTCCCACGCGTTGATACATTGGCCTACAATGCGAATTAGGCCTGGTTTGACTCCAGGCTGGGTCATGTCGGGGATAGCTGTTTCTTTTTCTGCGCTGCGTAAGTAGTGGTGGGAAAGTTCGGTTCAGACTTTCGGTTCGAACTCGAACCGAACCGAACTGAACACGAAGTTCAGGTTCAAGGTTCGGCAAATCCCTGAACCTGAACCAAAGTTCAGGTTCGGGGTTCGGGCCAAAATATTTTTTGCTGAACTGAACCGAACCCCGAACCGAAATACCATTTTTCTGAGTGATTTCAGCCATCTTGGGGTGCATTTCAGTCGCCATGACCTCACAAATTCAATGATATAACATGGTATAACCATTTCCGAGTGCACATTGGGTACAAATAGCTGTTGAGTGTTGTACATTACATGTTTGATTGGAATAAGGCCTCAACACGTGATTGACAGCTGCTCTGGATTATGATTCTAGTGGTCTGGATGGCCTGAATGACCATGGGAGATGAGCAAATGACAAGGCCGGTATACACACAGTTCTGATTTTTGCTTTCCTTCTCTCAAAATTTGATATTTTTGGGCGGGGACAAAATCAGGGTTCGAACCGAGTTCGAACCTGAACCGAACCTGAACTCGAGTTCAGGTTCAAGGTTCGGCAAATGTCTGAACCTGAACCGAAGTTCAGGTTCGGGGTTCGGGAAAAAAACCTCTGAACCGAACTGAACCGAACTTTCCCAACACTATGCGTAAGACCCACGGTCGGATGTGTTTAAGCACTGGCAGATTGTGTCGACATCGACTGGTATTTCGTTGCGGCTGGTGATTCGACCTTTCTGTGCGTAAGTCTGAATCTAACCCGGGATTTCGCACCCCTTATTCAAAGTCTTCCGGGCACGAATTTTGGTTGCGAAAGATTCGCGCCCTCATTCAACAAATCGGATACGACCTTGTCTTGATATTGCGCGAGCTCCTAGTTCGATTCCAGGCTAAGGTATGCATGGGTCGTTTTTTTCTGATTCTCTCGCTAGTGGCACTCGATTTTACGGGAAGGCCGTATATGAGCTGCGGTATCTTAGCGAAACCACTTGCCCTTCACTGCATGATTACGACCATCCCCTGTAGGTCATTCAGTTGTCTAATTTATCTTTGGAATTGACAGCCGGTCACTGCGGTCAGTAACAACTCGGGCGTCCGGGGTTCTGACTCTTGGAGCCCCACTCCCGGGATTTGATCAGGACGTCGAAATACACAAGTCCGTGGCGCAACGGAAGGAAAGTGTGTTTCGCATGTTGCCAACCCGATGCGGCGGGTGTAGTAGAGGATAACGGAATTTGAAAGATATTTGAGAGTGTACGGCCAACTGCCTCAAAGGGTAATCCAATTGACAGCGGCATAAAGCCCAGGACGTACGAAAACGACGCAGCGGCGATGCGGCGGTGATTGGACCGAGACGGCCAATTAGTTCTTACATTCCGCCGCTTTCGCAGAATGTCAGGTCCTGAATAGCCCGTGAATTCGAGACTACGCACCCGGACAATCCCCCGCAAGAATGGGCGCCCCAATCGCCCCTGCGATGGCCTGCATCGAAACCACATGGAGCTCGGACCACCCAGTATACGTGGCGATCTGGTCCTTGGAGCAGATGTACGAGATGAAGTCAACGTAGGTGGCCTGGCCGCCGCAGATGCTCTCGAACCGCATCGTCTCCGCGTACGCGTCCCAATGCAAGGGTGGCTGACCCGGGGACGTGAATCATGTGTACGGGGCCCCGTGGTACGTGTATGAAGCGCGTCAGGGTGCGCACTGTACATCGTCAGCATGTCGTTGAAGGTGCCGCCGAGGCAGGGCCCCCCCGCGTCGCGCCCGGGACGTTGTCTGTGCCCGTTGTGACGGTGGCGGGGCATCCGCCCTACAGGCCGATCAGCGACCGGCGAAGTGGATTAAATGTGCGCAATACGTACCTCCCACGCGATGTTGAAGAACGACCCGGTGATGTTCGTGAACTTGTCCAGGGGCGCGATATACGTGTAGCTGTTGTGGACGAAGGTGGGGAGAGATCCTTCCGCGCACTGGAGGTCGTTGGGTACGTAAGGGTACTGCGAGGATTCGTGCGCGCGGCCGGCAGAGATCAAGCTGAGAAGGGCGAAACTGAGGGTCTTGAGATGCATTGGTGGCAGGAAGGAGAGCCAGAATCCGTGTCGTACGTTTTATGCGCATAAGCGTACGATTCGTGTCCGCGATCTCCGCCCGTACTTAGTACGGGTGCAGGAAGTAATGGGAACCCTTTATCAATGGCGCGCACAATGGAGCCGCCCATCGTTACGGTAGGATTGTTCGCCGTGACAGTGGCCACGGCTCGACGGCACCCGTGGCACGGTGACGAGAAGATCGCAGCGGTGTTGAATTTTCTGAAATCCAGGGGTCTATAGAGTGCACACGTTTATTCGCGATGAAGTATTCGGGATGAACCCCAATTATTTCCCCTGAATACGGGAATGCACTTGGACATTGGAAGGTCGTAATTTTTGGGTTTTTGAGATGTAGCCGCGAGGTTAATTGCTCGAATAAGTGGCCGGCCTGCCCGAGAAGCAAAGTTTGACCTGAATGCCCTAGCACCGTTCGCTGATGAGGATGAAAGCGTGAAAGTTGTGGTGGACGTCGGAAGCCAGGACTAGTAAGGCGGAAGAGGGGCGGCCACAGAATGCAGGAGGTAAGGCCCAAACCGGGGGAAACTACATGCAGCAGGGGTGTTTGACCGGTGGCCGGTGAGGAGAGAGAAAAGGCTCAAGCGCCGTACGGCCAGATCGAGTCACGAGTGCGTCCGTCCGTCCACCTGGCGGAATATTGAGTTCGACCATGAAAGACTTGTTGGATCAACGTTCAGCCTTCAGGCATCCTATGCCCATGACACGCCGAGTTCGTCCCAGTCGACATGACGGAGGAGGAAAGCCATCGGCATCAATCATGATTGCCGAGAACATACGAACTAGCTATATGTGTGGTTCATTTAAGTACCCAAATGAACGAGGCATATGTGTAGGTGCAAAGAAAAAATTGAAGGTACGCAGGTGAAGACGTACTGGGAACGCAAGACGCACCAAAATAAGCCTGGGCGGAAGCAAGCATGCCGTTCTCAGTCCCGCTAGGATTTATGCTGAGATCCGGAATTTGTGACGGCCCCCGATAAGTGACGGTTGAGCCAGGATGTGGTATGCACACGACACGAGGATACGTAGGCCAAGGCGAAAAGAACCTCAGAGAAAAATGTGCTGGAAAAATAAACAGCAAAGGTTAGGCCGGCCAATAATTGGCGTAAAGGAATAACACACAACGGCGATGACGACAGCGACCTTTGAAGCAGTTATAAAACAGAAGAACTGTTTTGAAACGCGCAGTTTGACGCAGCTCGAAAGCATGCTTGCTTTTAGGGTCATGGTGAGGGACTATCTATATCCATAATGTTATGTTGCGCTCGCTGCGGGGAGGCAACACGGTGGGAGGCATTGGTCGGAATAAATTTTATAGGGGTCGACTGAGATCCACCTCCGTACCAATTATTCTCTATGGGTACATTGGAGTATCAACGTGCGCCTTCTCAAATTCGCAGACATCACAAGGCAAAGTACGATGCACTTGAAGGCCAGGTGCGTCCAATGCATGTACTTTGCAGTTGGTACAACAGGTAATGAAGAGTAGACAAAGTTCTTTGCACAGACAAAGAGCAGACAAAGGGGAGACAAAGGGCAGGCAAACATTCTTGGGGTGGCGGGAATCTTTGCCTGCCCTTTGTCTCCTCTTTGTCTGCTCTTTGTCGACCCAAGAGACTTTGTCTACTCTTTGTTCACTGTCTTCACAGGTGCGAAGTACATGCATTGGACGCACTTGATTTTCAAGTGCGCCGTACTCTGCCTCCGGTGTAAACTGTGCGGTGTTCACCGCGACAGAACATCCACGTCAGAGACGGCCGGACGCGTTTGTCGACGTCGGGGGAGATTCTCACATCGCCGAACAAGTGGAATTGAGCGGTGGGTTGCCAGGCATGCGACATGAACGCGCAGGCGGCGAGGGATGCCGGCGATGCATGAAGAAAACCAATGATTATATCGATGAATTGTTGTGCAATATGCGGCGATGGAGACAATATGGGGGATCCTCCGAATCGGAAATCGTGTGCATCCGGCCAAAGGCTCGGCTGAAGACTCTTGGGCTCGTTCAATCCGTCTTGTCCTCCACAGACATGTTGCGGCACTGTTCTCGTGCAGGGTCTCGGTCCAGTGCGAACCGCGGCTCTGTGCAGATACCGCCAACGCTAACGGAGCGTGTGAGCCGAATGAGAACGGAAACACGCGGAAGAGAGCGCAAATTCCCGCAGAGTAGGGAAAACATATGTACACATCATGATGCTGGTAAAAAGTCGACTCTATGTGAAGACATCGTCTTCCTGGGACTTGCGATACTCGGTACCCACCTGTTCACGCCTCGCTTCGAGCATCTCCCCATACTCCGGGATCTCAGATTTGCGCTTGAGCCCCGTAACCTCTGGCCTCTTTACTGGCTGCGCCTCTCCAGCATCTTTTAGTGCCCGCCAGGTTTCATCCTCCAAAGCTTGCCGCAGTATCTCCAACATCCAGCCGTGGCTCTCGAGGTGAACTGTCGAGATGGGGGGGCCAGGATCTAGACGGAGACGCACACGATATCTGGCTTCGAATCCATCCAGGAGCTGCCCTAGAAGTTGCTCGAAGTGGGGCGAGCTGAGATTGAAATATGCGACTGAGCTCTTTCCACTGCTTATTAGTCGCCGTTTCGCAGCTGGATTCGCGTTGTCGAAGACCTGGAGCTCGTCGGCGCGCGCTTTCGCGGTCATAGTGCCGGGAGCGTATGAGATCGCTACCCAAAGCAATACAAGGAGGAAGGACTCAAGGTCGTCTGCCAACTCGCGTGCTTGCGGCTCGGTGGCTGAGGAGAGTCGTGCAGACATGAACTGCCGGGTGCCCTGTTGAGATGAATTAGAAATGGCTCGGTTTTAACCGAGAGGAAACACGCACTGTACGCTCGTATGCCCTGGCGCCACCGTCGCTTTCGTATCGAGATAGTTCCCAATCGATTAACAACCCTCTGGTCATCCCGTTGTCGACTACGAGGATTATGTTGCCAACCGAAATATCTCGGTGCTCGACGCGAGTTTTGGTCCAAGCGTCGGAGTGCGCTTGCAGACTTGAGTGAACAGAATATCAATACGTGAGAGGGCTTGCTTACCTTGAAGGGTGTCCAACATACACTTCACTAGCTCATGCGTAGATTTGAATTCCACCAACGGCCGTCCAACAACGTCGAGTACCAGCCGATAGTGCTGGTGGTCTCTAATCGCTTGCGCCTTGAATTTGCTCCAGAGAAGGGGATAGTCATCAACACCGCAGTGGTGATGAAGACCGTCCACGTCTTTGGCAACAATCACATTCGGAATATTCTGCACTTGTTGTTCTTTCAACCGCGCATAGACTTCTCCCTCGCGATGGTAACCCACGACTCGCCAAGTGTCTTTTAGAAGACAGATCCGATCGGTTTTGGTCTCGACCGCGACGAAACAGCGCGTACCGCGCCCGACGGGGAGATGGTGGGAACGCGTGAAGGGGTGTGAGACATAAAAGGAGTGGTCGCCCATGGTGACGCTCCAGAGCGGTTTCCCGACGGCATCGATGAGTTCCCGCGCTCGGCGCGAATCACATTGACCTCCAGCGGTAACCTTTTCGAAGGTGGTGTCAAGGCCGCGCACATCAGGGGGGGGGCGTGGGAGAGACGCCAGAGGAATTGCACGAGGAGGGGCGAAGTGGTATAATCGAAGAGTTCCGTAACCTCCATCGCACTTCTCGTTAAGCGAAACAGACAGCAACGGTCGGCGATAATCAGAGCGCCGAAACTGTGCGTACGCAGCTGGGACGCCTGTATTGCATTCAGGTAGGTTATGACTTGGCCCCTGGTATCCCTTCCCCTCGCAGATGACCTGGGGACGACTCCATTGTCTGTATCTTCGAAGGGGTCGTCGGCGGGATCGGTTTTTACCTCGATAAAAAGTTCCGCATCACAAGATCGACACACGTTATCGTTCGAGGGGGGAGTTGACCCATACAAAGCGATATCGGGTTTCACCGGCGTGTTCAGGAGAAACTTAGAGTCGGGATCGAGGTGGGCTGAGGTATTTACGAAGGACCAGTTCTGTGCAACAGCGGGCTTCAGGGCTGCGATCTACTCGCGATAAGATATTGCAGTTGAGGATATTCAATGGCTTCAACGGCGTACCAGCGGATCATACATCTTGATCTCGTTCTTGTATCGGGAAGCAAGAGAAAGAGCGGCATAGTCCACTTGCGGTGGAGAGCCGGTGTCGGGATCCGTACGGAAATAGAAGTCGACAAAGCGGGCGGCACTTGTAGAGATGAATTTGTTTTCGAGTTCGGACGCCGCTTGGACATAGGCGGCTTGTTGGTAAGGCCCACTGTTGGACGAGTACTGCACGTATGACGCCAGGCGCTGATGGGAAGGGGTATCAAGACTATTGGCAGCCGGGGGTTGTGCAGGGAGAGGGGGAGTGGAAGGCGGGCTGTGAGGGAGATTTAGCACTGGTGTGGACATTGGCGGAAGGCGTGACACGTCACTACGACCGGTTCTCGGGCGCTCCGTAACCGGCTATCGGAGCTATCGGGATCAGCAAGAGGTGGGCAGCCGATAAATCCGAGATATCATGCACAGCTTCGGACTCCCGCGAAGTCGGTCCAAGCCCGATTTGGATTTCTTAACGGTGTTTCACTCGATTTTTGTGTAGCGCCCAATTCTCAATATGTTCTTTGGCTGTACTATCCTGGACGGTCATTCCGGACACTTACAAAAGAAGCTTGAATAGTAGTTACTGTACTATTTCGACCGTAGGTTCAGGTGACGGGTGACGGAGGGTCGTGAATGAACCTATTTGTTACCAGTGACGGTGACGGCGAACTTTTGTGGCCCAGATAGGCGTAAAAATGCAAAAAAAATTATCCTCCGGCACTTGCCGGATTCCCATTTATGGCAATTTGATGTGATTGCCGAGGAATGAACATCTAACCCAGTGAACATGTAAGGTGACGGGTGACATGGTGTGAACCTACGGTCGAAATAGTACAGTATTCATACACTTACTTTAACCAGGATCCGACTACACCATCTGACGGAACCATCCTCTCGAGTGGTTTACCACTTTAGTTTGTGAGAAACGGTCCATCCGTCGATGAATGCCACCGTTTCTTTGACCGGGGCCAAGTGTCCGAGTTGTAGGTGAATTCGACTGCCTATCTGAGTACGTAATGCCTCGCGATGCGCTTCGCTAATGCTAATGCGCGGATCTTCACTCTTCTACGGTGTTACAATACAAGTGGAGTCCCCACATGCATCGCGCAGCACACATTTTCTTGTTGGTGCGTAGCCTATATATCTTACCGGCGCACTTGGGCCCAAGTGCCGCCTATATTTACCATCCTTTTCGCATTGTGCCGAACATATTTACAATGTGTTTTGTAAATAATATGTTTATTCGGCCGGAATGCCATGGCATTTGGCCCGAATGCGGGTGGCTGTGCAGCATTTGGGCCAAATGACATCAATATCTGATGGCATTTGGGCCCAGTGATGGCATCTGGGCAAAATGCTGATGGCATTTGGGCCAAGTGATCGCATTTGGGCCAAGTGATCGCATTTGGGCCAAGTGATCGCATTTGGGGCAATTGATCACATCAATGGCATTTGGGCCAAATGCTGATGGCATTTGGGGCAAATGATGTGTTTGCCAGAGGTAAAATCCAACAGTGATCCACATAGTAGTCAATGTCCGGCCGCACATATATTCCCCCAACTTAGAGTACACACTGGATGTAATATAACTGACCCATGATTGTGCATCAGTGATGTGATGATGTTCAGCATATAAAAGGCGGCTCTTGTCCAGATATTTCTTCCCACCCTCCTGATTTCCCCCACCATATTAAATGGCCAGCACCGCGGTGAGACCAGAATCATATTTAGCTGTAAATGCTTAATATGGTTCTCATCACTCCATCTCAAGCTGCATATTAACAATTTCCTCCCTGCCTAATATAGAACACGGTCAACAAGAAGAGAAAGTCGCAGAGTGCCATTGCGTCTGCCAAAGGCGCGAAACAGCAACGATCTCTTGACTCCTTCTTCTCTCCTCAAGTACTTGCACCTGCCAGCTCCACCCCCGACGATGATGACCGACAGATGGTCTCTCTGAACCCCGAGCAGACCGCCATTCTACGCTGGGTTGTCGAGGAACAGAAGAACATCTTCTTTACCGGCAGCGCGGGGACGGGAAAGTCGCTGTTGCTCAGAGCCATCATTGCCGCTCTCAAGAAAAAATACGGCAAGACTCCCGGTGCAGTGTCAGTGACGGCGAGCACTGGAATGGCTGCCGCCAACATATCCGGTGAAAAAGCATACCAAACACCTTTGATACATGTTAACGCGCAACAGGAATGACACTCCACGCCTGGGGCGCTGTCTCACCCACTGGCACCAATTTTGAGCTCCAAATTAGCAGCATAAAAAAAATGCAAACCTGCTCTCCAGCGACGGACAAAAACCAAGGTGCGCTCACGTGTTTGGTTCCCGGCTGAGGCTTCACCACTCTCCAGGTTCTCATCATCGACGAGGTTTCCATGGTCGACGGACCGCTGTTTACACGCATTTGCAAGATCGCCGAGCATTTGAGAAAGAACAAGGAACCTTTTGGTGGAATCCAGCTTGTCATCACCGGCGACTTTTTCCAGCTTCCCCCCGTAGTCAAAAACTCCACGCCAGTATTCGCTTTCGAGTGTGCAGAATGGAAGAAGTGCATCCAAAACACTCTCACATTGAAGCATGTGTTTCGTCAGAAGGATGACGGTGGGTACAATAACATGAATCTCTTGCCGATATCACAATGTCTCCACAGAATTTGTGGCTCTGCTCAATGAACTCCGTGTTGGTGTCATCTCGCCCGCTGCGACCACCACCTTCAAATCCCTGTCCCGGCCTCTCCCATCCGATGCATCTGGCATTCTTCCCACCGAACTGTTTGCCCTCCGGAAGGAGGTCCAGAAGGCCAACGCGACACGCCTGGCCTCGATCAACAGCCCCACCGCAAATTTCACTGCACGCGACTCTGGATCGGCGCCCGTTGAGAAACGTAGCAAGCTGCTCGACAACATGATGGCTCCGGAAACGCTGGAGCTCAAGGTTGGCGCTCAAGTCATGCTGATCAAAAATCTCGATGAGAAGCTTGTGAACGGCAGCGTGGGCAGAGTGCTTGGGTTTTGGCGGCTGCAGGACGTGGATGGGGACACCGATACCCTCAAGAGTGGGCCGACAGCCGTGAGACGGGTGATAATGGACGGCAGCGGCACCACACCGCTCCTCACCGATGCCGCATTGTACCAAGAGAGCACGGGAAAAAAGCGGGACGAGCTGTACCCGCTGGTCTCGTTCCCCGCTTTGGATGGTTCAGAGGAAGAGGTGGTCCTGCTCATCCGTGACGAGTTCCGCATCGAAGATACGCAGGGTGCAGTCCAAGCGCGTAGGATGCAGGTTCCGCTCATTCTGGCTTGGGCGATTTCCATTCACAAGAGCCAGGGTCAGACCATCCAGCGCGTCAAAATTGATCTAGGTGCGTGATCTGCTCATGCCTTGTCAAAATGTGCAGACAAATTGGCAGGCGGTGTTTTTGAGAAGGGTCCGTGCCTCACACTGTGCTTGATGTAGACTGAACACATTTACAGGACAATCCTATGTCGCTCTCTCGCGCGCTGCTTCCATGGATGGCTTGCAAGTGCTGAGATTCGATCCCAAGAAGGTGCGTCTCCTGCGGTGCGATGCAAAGTGTCTTACACGGCGCAGGTTCAAGCTCATCCAAAAGTCGTCCAATGGAACGCAAGCTTGCAGAGTCACGACACTCCAGCTGCCTCTTCCTCTGGCAATGGGATCGCCCCGTGATGGGTATTAGAGACCTTGTTTTGGAATAATATATATTGTGGCTGTGCAACATCTGATGGCCTTTTTTCAATCCATTTGGTCCCAAATACTTGATTGTTGATGTGATGGCATCCAGCATATATAAGACGAGCAAATGCACATTTTTTTTTCCCACCCTCCTGATTTCCCCCCACCATCTGCTCCAAAATGGCCACTAACGAGGTGAGCAAGTCCATTATATTTGGCTGCAAAATGCTTAATATGATTTCGCAGGTGCGCTTCGACTCCTGCTCAAGGAACATATTAAACTGAACCTCTGTTTTTAATATAGAAAAACCTCCCGCCCAACTTTATTTCGCTGCGACCTGACAATGAGCTTATAACTCTGCCTGAGCTGCAGGCGCTCAACGTTGCTATCAACACTCGCTTTTTTCTCTATACTTGCTGTGGGTCTGCTTGGCATGCAAGCAACCTCGCCGCACATCTGCAATCCAACCCGCAGCATCCTGATCTTGTCCTCACTCGTGAGATCCGCGAGCTCATTGAGACCCTGGCCGTGTCGTGCAACATCGCTTCCGAGTATCCCGCTCATGAAGCTCCCCAGGAGCCCATCATCACGTATGCGGGACTCAACATTGTGCGCAACCTCTTTGGCTGCGGAGAGTGTGGCTACACTGCAAGCAAGAAGGTTGTGACCAACCATCTCAAGAGCAGTGCACACAAGGGCAAACCACTAGCTGGTTTCCAGGGTCAGATGTTCAACCCATCAACTAGGTCCTATTTCCGCACCTGCGATCCTCCAGCGCCCCCGGCTCCGACCAACATCTTTCTGACAGAGCTCGAGAACTTTGACTGGAGGACCGTTCACTCTGGGGAAGAGCCAAACGCACGCATGGTCAGCCCGCTCCTGATGTACACAAAATGGCATCTCGATGTGCTTCCCCATCAAGGGCGCATTGAGGAGCTCCGCAATCTGGTGGCGACTCCCAAAGAGGACGACGAGCTCGCGTGGGTTGCGCCTCTGGTGCATGGATATTTCCAATATGCAACCAACCTCATCGATGCGACTGACGAGCTTGTTCTGCAACGGTTGAACTCGCATGACCCTGACAAGCAGTGAGTGCTCTAGACATATTAATAACTGTGGCGAAGACTAATACCTTCGCCAGCGGGATCAACAACATCCCATTGCATGCTCATCATCATGTTCTATATTAGGCAGGGAGGAAATTGTTAATATGCAGCTTGAGATGGAGTGATGAGAACCATATTAAGCATTTACAGCTAAATATGATTCTGGTCTCACCGCGGTGCTGGCCATTTAATATGGTGGGGGAAATCAGGAGGGTGGGAAGAAATATCTGGACAAGAGCCGCCTTTTATATGCTGAACATCATCACATCACTGATGCACAATCATGGGTCAGTTATATTACATCCAGTGTGTACTCTAAGTTGGGGGAATATATGTGCGGCCGGACATTGACTACTATGTGGATCACTGTTGGATTTTACCTCTGGCAAACACATCATTTGCCCCAAATGCCATCAGCATTTGGCCCAAATGCCATTGATGTGATCAATTGCCCCAAATGCGATCACTTGGCCCAAATGCGATCACTTGGCCCAAATGCCATCAGCATTTTGCCCAGATGCCATCACTGGGCCCAAATGCCATCAGATATTGATGTCATTTGGCCCAAATGCTGCACAGCCACCCGCATTCGGGCCAAATGCCATGGCATTCCGGCCGAATAAACATATTATTTACAAAACACATTGTAAATATGTTCGGCACAATGCGAAAAGGATGGTAAATATAGGCGGCACTTGGGCCCAAGTGTGCCGGTAAGATATATAGGGCTAATACCTACCTGGGAGGGACATTCTGATGTTTTTTTCTTTCCCAGCCTCACCCAGAATGAGAGCGGATTGGCGCCAAGTGGCACAGACGGATCCGAAATTCAGCACCAAGCCCCTCCGCCACTCACAGACGGACAAGGTGGGGCGAAACACTCAGTCGACCCCAATCACGGCGGAATAAGACCGCTAGCTCACGGCAGATTCCGAGTCCTTCGATTCACAGACGAAGCCGCGTGGGGGAAGTTGCACTCCTCGTTCGCGCCAGGCCTTTCTTCACGTGCAGACCAAACCGTCGTCTAACTGCCACTCGCGGCTGGATCTGCGTCTTCCATCAAAGGTATGCATAATCGTCCGTATAGTGGACCGAGTCGTTGGACTACACCAAGGGAATGCGGATACAATCCCAGTCTTGGGAAACAGACAATATTCGCCACTGCTATATTGCACCGTACCGCACTCGGCTCTCGCATTTGAAGCCTACCACCCTTGTATGCATCAGCCAGTCCCAATTGACTCTCCTCCATCATACCCAGACCCTCAATTGAACCACGGTTCCATTTTCGCCAAAGAGTTGAGTCCGTACGATGAATTTCAAGCTCTGAGCCCACCGTCTGACTCTGAGAATCCCAATACCTTCCCAGCTTGATCTTGTCGACTCCAAATGACCCTCCGAACACCCACCGACCCGTGCGAATCCACTCTGCCTGCACCCCGAGCCAGACGGACTTTCCCGATTTGTTCAAAAACAGCCCGCAGCCAAGTCCCACCTTCTTTTCAGGCCTTATTTCTTCAACCCAGTTCATCACCCGACCTTTCTGCATCATCCCCATCAATAATCCCACGCCAAAAATGCACCTCCCCTCAACACATTTGCTGCCGTATTCCCCGTTGCAGAGTCGCCAGAGCCGTCGCTCATCAGCCAATGCACTCTTCTACCTTGATTCAACCTCCCACCTTCCAAAAATACCCTCCACAGTCCCCCAGTGCCAAGCTTTCGACCTAACTTGTAAATTGTTTAAAGTCGCAGCTTCCACTGGGTCCAGAAGCCCACCCACGGCTCCTGACTCCAGATGGTTGATCCCATCAGCTTCTGGAACTTATATTAGCTCATTTCACGGCGCCTAATACCTTCTGCGGCACCAGAGTCTACACACAGCCTTTTCGGACTCAACAGGTAAATTTCCAGAGTCAGTGGGCGTCATCCCCACTGCCCCGGCTCACGAGTCGCTTTTTGGAAGGCTACTGGGTTTCATCAGACATGTCCAAATGCATGATGCTCACCCCATCCGCGGGGGCACAACACCCTTTTCGCCACAGAGTTGGGTTCGAACGTGGGATTTCGGACTTTGAGCCGCACCGCTCGGCCGTGATGACCGCCCCATCTTGCCCACTTGATCCTCCCACCTCCCAACGACCCTCTGAACACCCGAGTTGAAAAGCGGTGCCACTCTGACTGACCCCCGAGCCACACGGAATATACCACTTTATTCGAAAACACCCCGCAGCCAAGGCTCCTTTGCGTTTCCCGCCTCGTCTCTTCACCCAGGTCAATCAGCACCTACTCCTGCATCATCCGTCGCAAAAATCCCACGCCCGATATTCGACACCTCTCCTGCTGTATCCCCCGCCAGAGGGATTACTCAGGACCTAACTGAGGAAACATTTAGAGTCGATGCTGCCACTCGGTCCAGACAGCCACCCACGGCTCCTAACTACACCTTGCAGCATCATTCCCACTCATATTTTTACAAAAGAGCAGGACGCTCTCTCTCTTTCCCTTCCCAATAGTAATACTACTTATCTGTAGAGTGTATGTACGCCGTCGCTTCCGCCACTGACACAGACGGACAAGGTGGGGCGAAACACGCAGGCAAACCCACTCACGGCGGAATGAGATGCCCACTCGCTGTGGATTCCGAGTCCTTGGATTCACAGCCGAGGCCGCGGGGGGCAAGTCGCACTCCTGATTCCAGCAGGCGTTTCTTCACGTCTAAACCGAACCGTCGTCGTCTAACCACCACTCACGGCTGGATCCGCGTCTTCCATCAATGGTCCGTATATTGTACCGAGTCCTTTGACTACAACAAGGGAATGTGGATACACCACATTCGCCAAGGTATACCCAAGACGTTCGGTCCGTTCACTCGCGGATAGACAAGTGATCAACTCCAGCTTGCTACTCTATTCAAAGGGGAGGCGCACAGTCTTGCGTAATCTCCCCAAATCCCTGGTACGCAGACGAAACCTTTGGTAAATTTCCAAACTCGGTGGGTGTTATCCCCCACGCCTGGTGTATTAGTCGCCTTTCTGAAGACTAATTCAATTGTATCAGAGCTGTCCAAATGACTCACCTCCATGATGCTCACACCATCCGCTCAAGCACAATGTGTCCCAAGGAATACTCGCACACAACAAGTAATCCAACCAGGGAGAGCAGGTATTTCCCTCCCACGTCAAGTGAAATGAAGTTATCCGAACATCAGCAAAGTGTATCCCAGGGATCTTTCTTAAAGGTAGTCTAATCCTACACACGAGTAATGCCAAGTCGAGTATACTGTGCAAAGGGTGTATTGCCAAGCGGGATTCTTTTTTCACAAGTACAGCACTGGGGTCGCAATGGCAGTGTCGCTACCGTCACCCTCTTCACGTCGAGGCATGGGACGTAATGGATATTCCCCAAAGATGCCCGATATTCCTTGTACGCAGACGATCGACTTCCGGCCCGCCTACGCATATTAGCGTTCTCCCCTGGGGCTAATACCTACCAGGGAGGGACGTTCTGACATTCTTCGTCCCCAGCCTCACCCAGAATGACAGGGGATTGGTGCCAAGTGCACGGACAGATCCGAAATTCAGCACCAAGCCCATCCGCCACCCACAGACGGACAAGGTAGGGCAAAACACGCAGTCAGCCCCAATCACTGCAGAGTAAGACCGCTAGCTCACGGCGGATTCCGAGTCCTTCGATTCACAGACGAGGCCGCGTGGGGGAAGTCGCACCAGGTGTTTATTCACGTCCAGACCGAACCGTCGTCTAACCACCACTCGCGGCTGGATCAGCGTCTTCCATCAATCCTATGTATCATTGTCCATATAGTGGACCGGGTCATTGGACTACAACAAGGGAATGGGGATTCAATCCAAGTCTTGGGAAACAGACAAGATGTTTGCCATTGCTATATTGCATCGTACCGCACTCAGCTCCTGGATTTGAAGCCTACTACGCCCAACTTGAGTCCTGCTCAAAGCAAAGTCCGAGAGTCTCCGATAGATAAACGCAGGCGTACCAAACGCGAGCACGTTGCAATGGCTAAGGAATTGAAATCTGTCTGCAGCGCGCGTCTGGCCCGACTCGAGGCTGATAACCATTTTGAGTCTGTGCAACCTGTCGATGTGGTAGCTGCTGTGCGCGAACGCATTGATGCACTAGCTCACCGCAGCCACCTTGACACAAAGGGAGATCTGCTGCGTGCCAAGTTCCCTATGCTCTTCGAGCCAATGCCCCATGTTGACATGCTGCCAACAGATGTTGTTTGCGAAATTAAAGTAAAAACGGCTGAACGAGATCTCGAGACACGTTCATATTCAAGTCCTCGAAAGTACAAGGAGGCGTGGCAGACGTTGATTAAGAACCACCTCGATGCAGGTCGCATTCGCCCATCCACCTCCCCTCATGCTTCACCGGCGTTCTTGATTCCCAAGGCAGACAAGACCGTGTTGCCACGCTGGGTGAACGACTTTCGTCGTTTGAATGCAATTACGATCCGAGACGCTTTTCCGCTGCCAAAGGTGGATGATATTCTGGCTGACTGTGCAAAAGGGAAGATCTGGTCAACAATCGACTTTACTGACAGTTTTTTTCAGACACGTTTGGATGAGGATTCAATAAAGTACACTGCTGTCAGCACACCCCTGGGACTCTACAAATGGCTTGTGATGCCCCAGGGTTTAAAGAACGCACCGGCAGTGCAACAACGACGGGTCACCGCCGCGCTGCGTGAGTATATTGGAAAGATCTGTCATGTATACCTGGACGATATTATCATTTGGTCGGAAAATGTTGAAGATCATGAACGCGACGTTGAACTGGTTTTTGAAGCCTTACGGAAGGCTGGCTTATACTGCAATTCAAAAAAGACGAAGCTCTTTCAGCATAGTGTTGAGTTCCTGGGCCACCAGATATCTGAGCGAGGGGTCGAGGCCGACACTCGGAAGGTTGAGCGTATCGTAAACTGGCCGACGCCTAAATCGAGCACAAACGTGCGGGCTTTCCTGGGCCTGGTGCGGTACATCAGTAAATTCCTACCTTGTCTCGCGGAATGGACCCCGACCTTGGAGAAGCTGACGACGAAGGATTGCGATAAGAAGTTCCCGGCCTGGTCGAAGGAACACCAAAAAGCTTTTGACGAGATTAAGAAAATCGTGGTCAGCCGTGACTGCCTAACCGTTATCGACCACGAGAATAGAGGTGACAACCAGATCTTCGTGACTGCGGATGCGAGCGACAAGCGTTCTGGGGCAATGCTGTCCTACGGGCCGAACTGGGAAACGGCCAGGCCCGTGGCGTTCGACTCGTGCACCTTCAAAGGCGCTGAGCTCAATTACCCTGTTCACGAGAAAGAGTTGCTCGCTATTGTCCGCGCGCTCAAACGTTGGAAAGTGGACCTGCTTGGAAATGAATTTACTGTTTTCACTGACCACCGCACCTTGGAGTCATTCAACTCGCAGAAGGACCTGTCACGTCGACAGGCGCGCTGGTCGGAATTCCTGTCGCAATTCGATTTTGAGACGGTTTATGTGAAGGGTGAGGACAACACCGTGGCAGACGCGCTGTCTAGGACTGAGTTTGCCGAGGACTCGCCTGCCACGAACGATGTTCCTCACCCGAAGGGTTCTCAGGGACCGCCACCTGTCGCTGTCATTCTTCGTGCTGATCGGGACTCCCCCAAGTTCGCCGTGAAATGCCTTGCAGACACCCGGATCAAATCTGCAGACGGGGAAACATTCGTTGCGCCTGTGCTGGAGATTACGGTTCACAAGAAGGTCTTGCAACAGATCCGCGAAGGATACAAGACTGATCCGTGGTGTGCAAAATTGTCGTCTGTCAGTAAGGGCATGCCTGGCCTTGTATTCCGCGACGGATTGTGGTACGTTGCTGACCGCCTCATCATACCACGAGTCGGTTCGATCCGCCAGGATCTTTTCCATCTCGCACACGACGCACTGGGCCATTTTGGTTTCGACAAGTCGTACAAGTCACTCCGTGATTGTTACTATTGGCCCAACATGCGCCGTGACCTCGAAGGCGCGTATATTCCCGCATGCGCCGACTGTCAACGCAACAAGTCCCGAACGAAGAGACCCGCCGGTCCCCTTCATCCAAATCCGATCCCAGAAGGACGTGGCGATTCAGTTGCGATTGATTTCATTGGGCCTTTGCCTCTGGACCAGGGTTACAACTGCATTGCATCTTTCACCTGTAGACTGGGGTCCGACATCCGTCTTGCACCAACGCGTACCGACATCTCTGCCCCGGATTTTGCGTTGATTTTTTTCGATCACTGGTACTGCGAGAATGGCATGCCGTTGGATATTTTCAGTGATCGTGACAAGCTCTTTGTCTCCGAATTTTGGGCTGCGCTTCACAAGCTGACAGGTGTAAAGCTTAAAATGTCAACGGCTTTTCTCCCCGAGACGGATGGTGCTAGCGAGCGGACGAACAAGACCGTGAACCAGGCGATCCGGTACCATGTTTCCCGTAACCAACGCGGATGGGTTCGGGCTCTGCCTCGAGTGCGTTTTGACATGATGAACACGGTGAACGCGTCGACTGGTTTCTCGGGGTTTCAACTTCGAATGGGCCGCTCTCCTCGTGTTATTCCTCCGCTTGTGGCCGGTCCACGTGGACAACTATCGGAACCCGACAAACTCGCAGTTGATCTCATCGCCCGGTCAACCTTTTCGTCTCCGTTGACCCCCGTGCCCGAGTCGTTATCGTTGACCAATCTATCGACCGTTGAGGAGGAGTCATCCTTTCCCATCGTCCCACTGTCTTCCAACTCTCCTCCCTCTACCCCCCCTCCCTCTCCTCCCCCTCATCCTCGCACTCCCTCACCCCACTCCCCCAACTCCACAGACTCCTCCCTCGACTTCTCGTTTCTGCCAATGTCGTCCACTGCCACCTTTGACGTCCCACCTGATGCAAAAGGGAATGCTGTCGTCATCGGCGTGCCGGGAAAGCTACCTATCTTCGGCCGTGGCGAGTTCACGCCAATGGCGTGTGCTGACTTTGCCAGCCAAGCCCGCTCGTACTTCCGCTCCAAACCCACCATTACCGAGGCCGAGAAGGCCGCGCAGTTAGTCCCCTGCTTCCAGGACCCCCGTTTCCGTGTCTGGGTCCTCCCCGACTCCGTGTATGAAGAATTGGCTGCCATGTCGTTCACTGGCTTCATGTCCGCCGTCAGGGCTAAGTTCCTTGCGGCGGACTGGATCGACACTGGTCGTCGTGACCTCTTCAATCGTCGGATGTCCCCCACCGAGATGTTCGACAAGTTCCAGACGGACGTTAACGCGCTCGCCGCCCTCCTGACAGACGACCCCGTCGCTTCCAAGCTTGATGACCTCGGGGTCGACGCCGTTCGCATTCGTCACACCATCCAAGCCGGGATGGACCACGACCTGTCCGTGCTTGTCAGCGCGACGGATGTGAACAAGGAGAAGGATTTGGCCAAGTGGATTGCAGAGGTCAACGTCATTGATCGTCGTCGCATTCACGAGGCCGGACAATTCAATAAAGCCGTTGCTGCCGCCACCGCCGCCGCCCTTGCTGCCGATCGCGAGAAGGAGAAGGAGAGAGATAAAGCCAAGCGCAAAGCGATGGGCGCCGCCGACGACTCCCGTGCGGGCAAGCGCTTCTTCCCAGGGCGCAGCTCTTCCCTCCCTCCTTCGGCTCCTTCCACTCCCTCCACCTCTGCCCCTGGTCCCCGTGTCGTCAACCGCTTACCGTCGCTCACTGAGGCAGAGAAGGATCTGCTCAACGCAAATGAAGGATGTCGCAAATGCCGTCGTTTCTGGGTTGGCCACATGAGCCGTGAATGCCCGAACGAGTTCCCCGACGCGGCCTCTTACCGCACCCTGACTCAGGCTGATGCGGACGCTGCCAAGAAACGTGGAAAGGGAAAGGCCGTCGCGGTTGTGTTCCCAAAGGAGACGGAGACCTACGACCCGAATGACAGTCTGGATGACGAAGATTCCGTTTCCTCTCGTGTGAGTCATCGTTCTGAACACCTCCTTTGGGACTGTCTTCTCGACGGTGCCGATTCCCCTGTCCCCATCCCTGTCCGTTCATTGATTGACGATGGTTCCCATCTAGTCCTGATTGATCAATCACTGGCCGAACAATTACACTTGCAGACGTATACATTGCACGAACCTGAAGAAATATCGCTCGCTTTAGACTCCCCTACTTTACCGATTACGCATGTTCATCATGTCAAAACGCACTCGAGGCAGAGCCCGAACCCATCCGCGTTGGTTACGGGAAACATGGTACCGGATCGCCTGGTTCACGGTCTTGTTCGTCCGCTCGCTAGCACCATCCGTCTCGGGGAGAAAAGCCGTTGACATTTTAAGCTTTACACCTGTCAGCTTGTGAAGCGCAGCCCAAAATTCGGAGACAAAGAGCTTGTCACGATCACTGAAAATATCCAACGGCATGCCATTCTCGCAGTACCAGTGATCGAAAAAAATCAACGCAAAATCCGGGGCAGAGATGTCGGTACGCGTTGGTGCAAGACGGATGTCGGACCCCAGTCTACAGGTGAAAGATGCAATGCAGTTGTAACCCTGGTCCAGAGGCAAAGGCCCAATGAAATCAATCGCAACTGAATCGCCACGTCCTTCTGGGATCGGATTTGGATGAAGGGGACCGGCGGGTCTCTTCGTTCGGGACTTGTTGCGTTGACAGTCGGCGCATGCGGGAATATACGCGCCTTCGAGGTCACGGCGCATGTTGGGCCAATAGTAACAATCACGGAGTGACTTGTACGACTTGTCGAAACCAAAATGGCCCAGTGCGTCGTGTGCGAGATGGAAAAGATCCTGGCGGATCGAACCGACTCGTGGTATGATGAGGCGGTCAGCAACGTACCACAATCCGTCGCGGAATACAAGGCCAGGCATGCCCTTACTGACAGACGACAATTTTGCACACCACGGATCAGTCTTGTATCCTTCGCGGATCTGTTGCAAGACCTTCTTGTGAACCGTAATCTCCAGCACAGGCGCAACGAATGTTTCCCCGTCTGCAGATTTGATCCGGGTGTCTGCAAGGCATTTCACGGCGAACTTGGGGGAGTCCCGATCAGCACGAAGAATGACAGCGACAGGTGGCGGTCCCTGAGAACCCTTCGGGTGAGGAACATCGTTCGTGGCAGGCGAGTCCTCGGCAAACTCAGTCCTAGACAACGCGTCTGCCACGGTGTTGTCCTCACCCTTCACATAAACCGTCTCAAAATCGAATTGCGACAGGAATTCCGACCAGCGCGCCTGTCGACGTGACAGGTCCTTCTGCGAGTTGAATGACTCCAAGGTGCGGTGGTCAGTGAAAACAGTAAATTCATTTCCAAGCAGGTCCACTTTCCAACGTTTGAGCGCGCGGACAATAGCGAGCAACTCTTTCTCGTGAACAGGGTAATTGAGCTCAGCGCCTTTGAAGGTGCACGAGTCGAACGCCACGGGCCTGGCCGTTTCCCAGTTCGGCCCGTAGGACAGCATTGCCCCAGAACGCTTGTCGCTCGCATCCGCAGTCACGAAGATCTGGTTGTCACCTCTATTCTCGTGGTCGATAACGGTTAGGCAGTCACGGCTGACCACGATTTTCTTAATCTCGTCAAAAGCTTTTTGGTGTTCCTTCGACCAGGCCGGGAACTTCTTATCGCAATCCTTCGTCGTCAGCTTCTCCAAGGTCGGGGTCCATTCCGCGAGACAAGGTAGGAATTTACTGATGTACCGCACCAGGCCCAGGAAAGCCCGCACGTTTGTGCTCGATTAGGCGTCGGCCAGTTTACGATACGCTCAACCTTCCGAGTGTCGGCCTCGACCCCCTCGCTCAGATATCTGGTGGCCCAGGAACTCAACACTATGCTGAAAGAGCTTCGTCTTTTTTGAATTGCAGTATAAGCCAGCCTTCCGTAAGGCTTCAAAAACCAGTTCAACGTCGCGTTCATGATCTTCAACATTTTCCGACCAAATGATAATATCGTCCAGGTATACATGACAGATCTTTCCAATATACTCACGCAGCGCGGCGGTGACCCGTCGTTGTTGCACTGCCGGTGCGTTCTTTAAACCCTGGGGCATCACAAGCCATTTGTAGAGTCCCAGGGGTGTGCTGACAGCAGTGTACTTTATTGAATCCTCATCCAAACGTGTCTGAAAAAAAACTGTCAGTAAAGTCGATTGTTGACCAGATCTTCCCTTTTGCACAGTCAGCCAGAATATCATCCACCTTTGGCAGCGGAAAAGCGTCTCGGATCGTAATTGCATTCAAACGACGAAAGTCGTTCACCCAGCGTGGCAACACGGTCTTGTCTGCCTTGGGAATCAAGAACGCCGGTGAAGCATGAGGGGAGGTGGATGGGCGAATGCGACCTGCATCGAGGTGGTTCTTAATCAACGTCTGCCACGCCTCCTTGTACTTTCGAGGACTTGAATATGAACGTGTCTCGAGATCTCGTTCAGCCGTTTTTACTTTAATTTCGCAAACAACATCTGTTGGCAGCATGTCAACATGGGGCATTGGCTCGAAGAGCATAGGGAACTTGGCACGCAGCAGATCTCCCTTTGTGTCAAGGTGGCTGCGGTGAGCTAGTGCATCAGGTAGGTCTCTATTTAATTCTTGTCTTCTCTACTTATTAAACGATCCCCGGCCAGGTACCTCATGCATTTCAACAGAAGCTCTCGGGAGAGAAGACAACCCACCCTCGGACTCGCTCTCCCGGCGTTCGAGGCCATGATCTCAAGGTGGAAAAAACAACAGACCGAATTATCCGGAGACAGCATATATCGTACAACACGGTATCGACAAGCTGGAAGTGTATCGGGAACGCATTGAGGATGTGCCAGCGTACCATTGGCCATGCGTACGTGCTCCATTTTAGATCTTTCCCGCGTCGTTGTTGACAATAAATTCTTTCAGTCATTAACCCAGCCGTCAAGCTGCGCTGGTACGAGCAGCATCAGTCCAACCGTGTTCGATGGGTCAAAGACTTATTCGTACGCGAGGTGCGCCCACTGAACGACGCTTCTCAACGAATCAATAATTCATTTGTATTCAGCTGAGAAGTACCGCAACAACCCAGCCAGCACTCCTGTTCGAGCGCCCACAATCTAATTGGGCATACGAAGTTCTTGGCCTGGACTCGCCGATTCAACCTACACACCAGCCAAAGCTTGGAGCAAGAGATGATGGATACTTACGTGAACCGTTGTATTCCTTTGGGTCTGTGCGTTACTGGACTGTTCGTATCCATATTATTCGTTCTCTACCTCGATGACTTATTGAATTTCCAGGAGAACCAACTACGGTACCCGACCATCTTCAGCTCGGCCGTGGACGTACTGCCCATACAAGGCTCGGCTGTCCCATGCGAGCGTGTGTTCTCCTCCGGCGCCGAGACCGATACGCTCAGGCTCAGTCGTATTGCGCCTGATCTCATGGAGGCGCTCCACAATGCTCAAATTTTCGATCAAGCAAGGGCGCGGGCTCGATTTCACGGCGGGGGACCTTCGAGGTGATGACGAACTCGCGTGGCTGGAGGGAGAGGGAGAGGCGCGCCAAGAAGTACCAGAAGATTTGACGGGTTACAGGTACCTTACATTAAGGACTTGCTCGAGGTAGTCTACGAATTCTGAATAGTCAATGTCTTGCACCATACGCGTATTAAAGGCAAGAAAAAGTATATTGTCATTGAGCTGCATACTACATACATGTACGCGATCTCGTCGTCCCATATACCTCCGCCGAAGACTGGAGCGTGGTTCATAAAAAACGAGCTACAGTGCGTCGAGACACCGGTGTGTGGCAGGGACCTCACCGCCCGAATGTGTATGCCACGCCATGCATGCAGACGTGCGACCAGGAGATGGTGGTCGCATTATCGGGCCTGTGCTGCGAGTAGTTATATTGGCGTAGCGGCCTAGCGGACAACGGAGTTAGTACACATAAAGGTGCAGAGCAGCCTGACGCACGATTGCCTTCGTGGGAGCCA
>JARKIF010000338.1:0-27380 GCA_029378245.1 Roridomyces roridus | reverse complement strand
GTCCATTTTGGCAAGTGCGTGGGGAGATGCAAAAAATGCCACAATATGTGAGAACTGCGCCGTCCGTTATTTGTCCAGTACAACTCATCTCACTCTCCCAGCATCACCACGGTGAGGCTCTATTTCATGCTGATTGCGTCTCTGAGCAATTTAGGGTGAAAAATGGGACAGTTTGACGCGCAACTGGTTTGTCTTCTTCCTCCATCTGTTTTTTCGCGCATCACGTGTTTTGTCTCAGGTCGAATCATGGCCAGATTTTGTCCCAGATACAGCTCTTTCTCGTTGACGAGGTGTGCAAATTTACACACTCTCCCTCCTGTGCCCTGACGGTCGTAACAGGTCCACATCTTGAATGAATCTCGGGGTAGCACGACTTGAAGTCGTGATCTCTCGCATGAAGGCTCGAGGTTCATCCGTGCGATTTGTCCTAGTCTCTGCGCTACGGTGCCCTAATATCGAAGACATGCGCACTGGATAGCGAATAAGAGACGCGACGGCGCTGCGGCAGTGTTTCAGGTCAGTCTTTCTCATCCCTTGAAGTTATGATTCTCACCTCATCGTTTTAGTTCGGGGAGGACTTTCGCCGTGTAAGCTGACCAGGCATGTCGTCGCTGTGCCTCGGCAGAGACACGACAACGACTTGCATTTGCCGGAAAACTGTAGGTCCATCGTATACCGATCGCTCTCTCATGCTCGTGGGACAGGAATTTCAAGCTGTTCGCAACGTTGCAAACGTATTCCGTCGGCAAACCGATACTAGTATTTGTATCCACCCGAAAAGGTAGACTTCTCCCTTCTGTCGAACTAGAACTGACGTGGTTTAAGGTGTGGTCACGGCTGCTGAAAGGCTGATGGAAAAGTACAAAGAGGCGGAACACACGAAGCAGTCTTTGCCCTGGTCTCACCCGAAACGGTGAGCACTCTTGGCGCACTTGAACTCGCTCTCACATTTGGTTGCAGCGTCGATCAGATTTTCCACGAGAAGAAACTGGCAGGTGCGTCACTCTGGGCCTCGCCACAACCCTCTGTATCGAACAGTTGTGCTAGAGTTTGCGCCGTTTGGCATCGGAATACATCACGCCGGACTCACTATGGACGACCGTCGCTCTGTGGAAGATTTATTTCTCAAAGGCATTTTGAGGGTTGTCATCGCCACCTCGGTCCGTCGTCTTTTCTACTCAATCACCGGACTAAAACATGGCTCAGACGTTGGCCGTTGGAGTCAATTTGCGTGCGTAATCTGCATTATTTACATAATACCTCCTTCAACATAATCTAGCTGCGCACACGGTTGTCATTCGGGGCGTCCAGACGTTCCAAAATAATGTCTCGTGTGAGTATTCGGATCTAGATATTATGCAAATGCTTGGACGAGCGGTGAGTTGCTTTGCTTCGTTGCGGGGATCTTTGAATCCGAACTCCTCTTTTTTAGGGCCGGCCTCAATTCGGTAAATGACTTGTCGCTCCTGTCGCACACGAAAACTGAGTGGGTTCTCAGACAAGGAGGGTATTGCTATCATCATGTGCGAGACGGAACTGGAGAGCAAGTACAGGGAGCTTTCGCAAGGAAAGACCATCGTCGAAAGCTCCCTCCACACCAATCTGTCCGAGCATCTCAACTCGGAGATCGGCCTCGGCACTATATCCAGCGTTCAGTCAGCGAAGGAGTGGTTGCGCAGTTCTTTTCTCTTCCAGCGGATACAAAAGAACCCTGCGCATTATGCTCTAGGCAAAGGCGAGAATCAGTCTTGGCAGGACAGGGTGGACGACATGGTCATGCAAAGCGTCGACAAACTGCGACAAACTCAGCTCATTACCACCTTGGCACCGGGAGATACCAGTGGCGCCCTGAACTCGACCGACTTTGGAGATATCATGAGCAAGTTCTACATTCGGCAGTCGACGGTAACTCATTCAGCCTGGTGGAGCCCATGAAGTTGCTCAAGCTCTGATGTAGATGGGGTTAATCCTGAATCTGCCGGAGCGGCCGAGTCTGCGTGATATCGTGAGTTTTGCCCATCTTACTCTCCTGCTGACGCTGACTTGCCGAATAGCTGGAAATGATTTCCAACGCCGAGGAGTAAGCCCCTCTAACTGACACACAACTCACTCACTCGTTCCAGGTTTTCGGACATGAAGTTGAGGAGCTCGGAAAAAACGGTGAGGATCTTGCCTTTCCTCCCAGCGCCACTAAACCTTTCCAGGTGTATAACAACCTCCGAAAACACAACGACATCCGCTTTGAGGTCCGGAAAGCGGATAAGACCTCTGACAAAGTTTTCCTCTTGATCCAGGTTGGTTGCAGTATAGTTCGTCAGTGCCGTCTCATCAACTCGTCTAGGCTGTTCTCGGTTGCATACCGCTCAACTCGTCCGAATTCAAAAGCTCCGATAGTCAGCCGTCGCTGGAAGCCTTTTCTGTATTCAAACACGTCTCCAGAATCGCACGTGGTAAGTAATTACGATAACCCTCTCGCCTCGCATGGATGCTCATGGCGTCGCAGTCATTGTTGAAGTCGCAATCGTGCGCAGACGTGGTGCACAGCTGAAATATGGACTGGAACTGTAATTTTTTTTTGAGATCTGCTACTCTCTCTGACGTACCTATTCAGAGTTCGTTGTCTGACTGCTAAAGCCTGGGAAGACCGGCCTGTGGTTTTGAGGCAGATCGAGTCCATTGGAGAAAAATCGTATGTTGGGCTGTCACTGACCAAATACCAGCGCTCAATTAATTTCGCAGCCTCAAAGTGCTTGCAGAAAATGGGATCACCTCTCTCGCCCTTTTGCGCAAACAGGAACCTTACAGGATCGAAACGGTAAATGAATAAATGGTAAAGACGTTCTGAGTTGACCTTCATTGTCAGCTTTTGAACCGTCGACCTCCGTTTGGTCACGAAGTTCTTGCCTCAGCGAACGACTTGCCACAATATCGCCTTTCCATTAAGCAAGTAGAGGTGCTGTCGAATGGAGGTAAAGATCCAGTGCAAGTCGACCTTTCCATCACTTGCGGCCTTCTTGGCGATGTCTCCTCTGCTTCCAAGACGAAGAAGGGGAAATTTCGTAGCCAGATGACCGCCATAATCACCCTTACCTCTGACATGGAAATGATCGATTTCCGACGTATTCCGTGCGCAATCTTTTCCCCTCGATTATGCGGGCCTTGACCCGTTGGAGCAGTACTAAAGCACTCAAGGAGGATAAGACTTTCGAAATAACAGCCGAGCTGACCAAACCAAGCCAATCGGTGGTGGTTTACATTACTTCTGTGAGCACGAAACCAGCGCTCCAAGTCACCGATGTCTGACCTTCAGTTAGGAATCCATTGCTGGCGTGACGGTCACCGAAACTTATAAACCTGCAATTCCCTACAAAGAATATCCAACTCGCGTGACTCGTCCTCCGACAACGATTGTGAGCACTTCTTGTTTGCTTCTATTTGTGTTTCAACTCGTCTGCCAGGATCTTGACTTGAAGGGTCTAGAAGATGATCCCGATTTCTGGAAGAACATGGGGGTCGTCGATGAACACGGTGATGAAATTCCAGAGGAGTTGCCGGCGGTACCAGTGCGAGATTTGACAAAGCCACAAGGTCGGTGCAGGAAACTGAATCGATGGGGAAGATGTGACATGGTCAGCAGGGAAGAAGGTACAAAAGCCGCACTCTGTTAAAGCGGCGGCCGGAGAAGACTTGCACAAGCCATCGCCGAGACCAAGGAAGCTGCCAAACGGACATTATAGGTTGGCTGATCCTGATATCTCCTATAGCTGGCGCATCTTACCAACCTCAGCTGCAACCACTCCTGCAAAGACAAGACAAAGTGTCGTCATATGTGGTACGTGCCCTAGGCATACATTGCGGATACCATTCTGAGCCGAGTTGCAGTTGTCGCGATGGATTGCCTGCTCCTCCAAAGCAGTCGAAAAAGCATGCAGGACCGTCGGAAGCTACTAATATCATGTCTCCGGTCTCTTCCCCACACCCCACGAAGAAAACCAAACAGAAACGACCCGATTCTACGATGGAGAATCTAGAGGCGTTGAACAAACGTACTAATGTTAGCCTCAAGGTCCCCGAAGGCGGCCGCTTGAAACTTGACGCCTCGAAGAACCCGCCGCGCAAACCACGACCTGTCCTTGATTTCAGCGTCGAGCTGACCGAGTTGGATCACAAAGAGCCCACTGTCTCATATACTGTCCCTGACCTGAAGGATGATGATGATGACCTCCCGGAGCCTCGGGAGCTTCTCAAGGCGGCGAAATACACTCCAAAGAACCGAGAGTCATCCCCAGAAACCAACTACTCCGACTCTGAATTAGACTCCCTCATCCGCCAAGCACCTTCTAATCTCGGCATTGCTGCTCCAATCGACAAGGGCTTTCACAAACCTGCCCCATCGACACCACTTCCTTCTCGGAAACGCAGCCCAAGCTGTGAAGTTATCTCTCCGCCTCCAAAACGCTCTCGATTCGACCATGTGTTTTCTTCTTCCCCGGCAAGGCGTCAGGATCACAACAAGGTTGGCACGGTATTCATTCTATTGTACCTTCTCATGCGCTCTAGATCGGAACTCAGTACGCTGGAAAGAGCGAGTTGTTCGCGGGAGATTCCGAGATGTCAGACGCAGGATACGCAGATCTTGAGTCTGATACCGGATTTGACGATGAGGACTTTACGCTGGACTGCGAGATCTTACCAACCACGCCGGCACTTACTGTTTCCGATGATTCCAAGGCAACCAGCGATATATCGACTCCTCGGTCGGTATTCAAGTCTCCAGTGGTTGCACCAGCGCCGGCGGGTGGGAAGGGGATGCAGGATGTGGAGATGGAGATGGTAGACGAGCAAGATGATGACATGAAAGCGCTGGATGCATGGCTGAACAGCGGGGCAGTGGAGATCGTGTACTCGTAGGCGAGGGACGAGCATCATCGGATCAAGCTTCATAACATTAACAAATAAACTACACTTTGCTCTCAATCGGGAAATGTCAAGACTCGTAGCCCAGGAGACCATATGCCATACCGCTGCTCCCCTTCCAGCTGTCCACCATGAAGGTCATCGGACTGGAAGGTTCCGTCGACTCCTCCAAGTTTCTCGACAGGCCATTCGCATCGAGTAAGGGCCCTATCAGCGGCTTCATCCGCTCCGAGAAGCGACGGGTTCCTTCCTCGTCCAGTTTAGCCGCCCCAAATCCTTCGAGCAGAGGAACCTAGACATGTGTTGAGAAAGATGATAGCAAGAGACCCTAACACTCACGTCGCCAGAAATGGAAACCTCGAGCTTATCTTTGCCGTCGTCGATGAGGATGCGGAAGATAGATACAAAGCGGACGTCGTTGTCTTCCACATCGTTGCATCGGATGCACGACGAATTGTTGTCCGATATACTGTGAAAATCAGTCATACAGTCTTGGCGCGCATATCGGACACTCACCAATGGCCACATTTACGACAAACGGGTATGAACGAATTGAGACAGGTGTGGCGGAAAGAAATCGATCACCCGCGCACAGACGACAAACTTGGACGGACAATCGTTGGACCGAACTTGACTTATGGAGCTGAAAGTGCGACCGTCATTTGAGGGCGGAGCACACGCTGCGAGCTGCAAAGTCGCTTTCGACGGTTCTTCTGCCACAGTGACCTGAGGTTGCGGTTCGGCAATGTGTTTCAATTCTATTTTGCGCCTGCGAACCAGTTATTTCCCTTGAGGCAAAGAGATTATGAAACCGTACTGGATCAGGCCTTGCTTCCATTCCTCTAAAAGACTAGATCTGGGGTTGACCAGGTCGATTCGTCCTGAACCGCCAAGCCTGCCCCTGAATTCCCGAGCAGTGATACTGTTCTCCAAGCGCAGGCTCTTGAGACGATAGTGGCGGCCAGCTTCGAGACTTGGTAACTCATTGGTATGCTCTCGTTCGATCATGACTTTGAGAACGTAACCGTCCAGGCCGCGAGCCCATGGCCTCTGAATCGGTGGCATGCTAGTGTGTTGGGTGTAATCCGTGATGTAGATAGTCCCTGCCAGAGGATCCACGTGCAGAAGCTGCGCTCGCGTCAATTATCACAAAAGGCCCGGAGGCTTCAGACACCTACCTCTACCACACACGTCAAGTAATCTTTGTCCTTGCACTGCGCAATGAGCTTCAGCTCCTCGTCTGCCTCTAAATCGCCATATGATTTTTTCTCCTGTGGAACGAGTCAGCTCCAGAAGCGACATAGGAAGGAAAGAAACACACTCCAACAACGCCTTGAGATGAGGGTACTCTTCTATCTTGGCGATATCCAATTTCTCGATTTTGGGCTCTACCAATTTACCCTGCGGGTGCCCGTCGTAACTCAACATGCGTACATTGCGGAGCGAGTAAAACTCTCCGGGTAGCATATTTGGCCCTTTCAGACCTGCCTGTTCCCACATCTCGATGCGAAGCATCGATTCGCTCAGACCCGGCGGACACCAGCCCTTTTGGAATACTTTTGCTCCAGGAATAGTCTTGTAGTCGGTGACATAGATGCTGTAGGGGCGGTCGCATGGGTGCCCGGAATAAACCTGGTAGGTAAAGAATCAAAATATGCAACGCCCCTCATTTGAGCTACTTACCTCCACTGTGCAGTCGAAGTAAGTATCGTAGGGGACTTCAGCTAGTAGCAAATGTTGGCGCCCGCGGTTAACCGAGTGTGAGGCTGCCTCGATTTGATAAACAGTGCCCGCCGCTTCTGTCTTGCTTTGTTGCATGCCACGCCACCAGCCCTCCAGATGCGCGCAATAAGCCAATTCATCCGGATCTACCAGATCGTATAGCGAGAAGGAAGTGACGTCCTCCATATCCACAGCCGCATGGTCACGGTAAACAGCCCATCGCAAATGATCGTGGAATCCGACCCCATTGATTCCACCATTCCAGGTTGAGGGCTATGGGATTCATCAATTCAAGTTCGAGCCGAGAATCCTTGATCTAACCTTGATTCCAATGAGAGCGATAATGTCTCCTGCCTTGGCGACCGGCAACTCTCTCTTATCTGCATTGAAGCAATTGACACTGAGGTAATCTGGATAGGATGTCCGGTCCACGATTCGCACAACACTCGACCAGTCTGAAAAGGGCTCAGAGAGAAAGAAGATGGACGGTTAAGATGCCAACCAACTTCCGTTGTTCGTCTGTTTCGAGTAGAAGGAGGTGACGACCCCGATAACATTGTGGATAGTGGACTTCTGTGCCTTTTTGAAGTCCACGATTGAAGAGTATTGTTTCGGAATCTGAGTCTAGTTCAGCAAAGACGGATGAACGAGATGAGTGAATTCTCACTGGATGGGGCGTATTCACCGTTTCTTCTGGAGGGGGAGACGGGAGGTGACTGGTCTGGATAACTGCAGGCGGCGCTGAAACAGGAAGAAGGATCTTGGTCTCGGCCAAGGATACTGGTGCGACCAAAGGAACCGGAGCCGAGATGGACTCGTTGAACGCCATAGGAGAACCAGAGTCACCCGAAGAGGCTATGGTCAATCCGGATGTTTGAGCAGGCATGGCGAGAGCAGCGGAAGCCTTCTTTTGATTCTTTTCCTCCCTCCGTTTCAGGTTCTTCTCTCTCCGTTTCCGCTGCTTTTTGGATAGATTTTCGGTTACTGGAGGGGAAGCCACAACGTTCGAGGGGACATTCCTATGGGCATCTGAGCTCACAGGCGGTGGAGCCCGATGTTGAACATGCTGCGGGTACCCGGTGTGCGTTGAAATAGAGGTAGGCGATTGCAGAGGACGACCGAGTATTGAAGCCGACACCGATTTTGCGTGCGCAGGAGGTAGCACGGGGTTCCCTTTGTGCACGGACGCAGGTGCTGGAGGTGTTGGAATCCTGTTCGCCTGCGGCGCCGAGATAGACGCGTTATTAGCGGCTGCGGAAGCCACTGCACGTAGAGGAGGGCGTGACGAAGAGGAAGAAGCGGGCGCAGGAGGAGGTGGAGGCGGCGGCATTGTCATCGAGGAAAGAGGGATGCGTCTTTCAAAGTCCTTCGATGACACACCGGACGGCTTGAACTCGTGGTTCTTGGGGACTGCCGCAGGCGCGGATACGGATGAAATCGCAGCGACTGTGGGTTGAAGTGGAAGGGAAGGCTCCTTCAGGGTTCTGACCGCAGGAGCGGACACTGACTCCTCGTCAATATCCATAAGGATAGGTTCCGCTAAGACGAGAGCAGGGGGGGCTGTCTCCTTTGGCGTCGAGAACCAATCATCTTGTGCGACCTCTGGCTGCGGTTCCTTGTGTGCGACCTGCGGGTCCGGTTCATGTTGAGCTACCTCTGACTCCGGTTCATGGTGTGCAACCTCTGGCCCCGATTCAACTACTGGGGCATTAGTTCAATGTGAAAGCAAACCAAAGAAAAGAAAAACTTGCCAAACCACGTGTCAATCTTGCTGCCGTTGGGAGACACCTCCAGAGCAACCCCATCGTCGTAGCACAAAGTGATGGGCAATTTCGACCCTGGAGTAGAGCTTGGCTGCTTGGCTTTGCAATCAGCGCCTCGGAGAGAGAGGCGCAGCTGCTGTGCCACTTGGAACTGGAAGCCCTCGTTGGCCAACTTGTCTGCACAACGACCAGCAAAGTGGACCTCGAACTGCTTGGCTCCCACGGAAAGTGAGAAGGTTTCAAGGACGATCCTGTATTTCCCTCCAACGGGGGGCCATTTCATCTGCACCTTGCCCGAAATAAAGCCCGACTCCCCTGTCGTCCAGTTTAGGAGGTCCGTCGCGTGTCTCTCCTGCGCTGGGTCCTTGAACAGGGCTGTCGAGTCAGCCGGGAATGGATTCGCTTTCTTGCGTTTGACTTGGAGGTCGGGTTCGTCTGCAGCTCGCTTCATGGCGACGAGTCGCGTCTTGAGGATGAACGCGTTCTGTAAACAAGCGATTGATGGCAGCAGGTGACCTCGGATGACGGCATGTCGGTATCTCTCCCCACCTTGTTCTCTCGTGCTCTCAAGAATGCCTCCAAGGCCACTAGCAAGTCCGCTTTCGAGCAGTCCACACAGGTCCATCCAGAATATATCTGCACGATCGACCGAATCTCAGTCCTGCCATCCACAGGACCTGTTTCAATCCAGTTTAGCTGATCTCAAGTCTTTGAGCGCGCGAATTCTCGGTCTTTCGCTGTTCAGCTCCAACGAGGTCCTCGAAGACATATCAACGCGCGACTTGATTTATCTGCTCGTGCCGTATGCCCTTGGGGAGGTCCAGGGACGCGTCAAAACAGAGGGACCAGATCAACGCATCGAACACCTCAAGCAATCCAAAGTCGGTCGTCCGCTCGTCAACACAGCTCTCCATATTCATCCATTTATATTTTCAAGCAATACATTTCCACCTTCATCTCACATCTGGAAAACTACGACATCATACCGGAGAGCGAGCGAACGCTGCACGCCCAAGACCCTGCCCAGATCAAAGACCCTGCGAGTCGACGAAAGCTGAAAATCAAGCAATATCAGCGGGAGAAGGATCTACGGACCAGGATAGAGGTCAGGGACTGATTTTTTTTGGCCTTTCCGACTGACAGCCTATTCTCATAGACCATCCGAAAACGCCGTGGTCAACTTCCTGCAGAGGGAGAATCAGAGTCGGACTTTGACCTCATAGTCTCTCTTCTCCCGACACCGACAAAAGAAGATGACGAAGACGAAGAGGATTCAGACTCGGAGGATCCCCTCCGTGAAACACTTCTCCTCCTCCTGCGCCTGTGTTACGCACAGGCAGAAGCACAGTCGCTAAGCCTCGACCAGGAGATTCAGCTACTGCAGAGTGCGCCTCCTAGGCCACCAACACCTCCACGACCAGAGGAAGACCGCCGTGGCAAGGAGCGAGCCGCAGAGAACGACATGTGGAAGTTGGATGCTCCACGCGGCGGCCCTGATGGCAAAGGTCCACTATTGGATCCCGAAGGCAAGGTAGGATCTCCTTCTCGGTTTCTGAATATCATGCTTATGCATGGGAAGCCTCTGCGGCCGTTTACGATCTTACCTTCAGGCTCCTCCGACCGCGCGCGTCTGGCGGCGCAGGTCTTCGGGCCAGGTTACCGCCTACCCACCATGTCTATCGACGAATACCTGCGCATAGAGGAGGAGCGTGGAAATATCCTTACGGGTGGCGGGTATGTGTGCCTTTTTCATTTCTACCTCAACACTCAAACATCCCAGGCCCGCTTCTGAAAACGCATTGACGTCGTCTGAGCAACTGGCGCTCGACGGAGAAATGGATGGGACGAAGGATGGTATGGAGAAGGAGGAGATGAAGAGATTGAAGGATGAGAACTGGGCGCAGTTCACCGACGAAAATCCCAAGGGGGCGGGTAATACCATGAATCGTGGATGAATGTAAGATAACCTGTTGTTCCAGCAATATATTAAGAAAACAATTAAATAAGGATTACACTCCTCTAGCACGACTTGAAAGCGAACGACAGCCAACGGAGGGTATCCACGGCATCAGCAATTGCACTGAGAGGCCTCTGGTACTTCGTTTGTTGCGGGCGTTGTGACGTCGATTTCTACCGGGGTGCATGAGGACCGGCCGACGAAAAGGATGAGAAATACGCACTCGTGTTAGCATCTGCTTGGTTGTCCTTATCCATGCCAGGCAGCGACATTGCGATCTTCTTGAAAAGACTCTTAACATTGTGTCCCGCTTTTGCAGAGGTCTCCATGAACATGATATTTAATTGCGTGGACTTGGCGGTGGCCTCCTCGAGCGTGACTTGTCTGTGTGAGAGATGAGATTGAGAATTTGAGTGATCCTCGTGGGCGACGAACCGCTTGTCCGAGAGATCGGCCTTGTTACCGACCAAAACGATGATAACGTCGTTGCCGCGTTCTGACCGTACGTCTTCTATCCATTTCGTCGTAGACATGAAGGACTGTCGGTCTGGTTATGTCAGAACACACGACCATCCGAGAAGTAACGAAAATGAATACTTGTGATATCGAAAACCACGATAGCGACAGACGAATCGCGTATGTATGACGGTATTAAAGACCGAAATCGTTCCTGGGAATCGGGGTTGACGGGTCGTATCGGGAGACTCGGAATGCAAACTCACCTGGCCGGCAGTGTCCCATAACTGCAACCTCACTGTCCTGTCCTCGAGATACATCGTTTTGCTCAGGAAATCAATGCCTATTGTGGCCTGGTAGGTGTTGTCGAAGGTATCATACATAAATCTGGCAGCATATGAGACTTTGCGGGGGAACCATCACTTTGCGGGGACTGGGTACCGAGTAATGAGACTCGTCTTGCCAACGCTCTGGTCGCCGAGGAGGACGATTTTGGTGCGTTTCGGCGGCGAGGAGGAAAAGTCGGCGGTCACAGGTGTTGACGGGGAGTCGGACATGGTGGTTGGGACTAGGAGAATAAATGTCTGGAGACGCTTTGGAACGACTCCGGTCTATTAGCTCAGCATCAAGATCTCCGTCGCCTGACCGTAGCGGTCTGGTGATACATCGCCAAACAAAGCATTCATCACATAGTTTCGTCAAATACAAACGTCCATAGCGCCTGGGGGTCACGATAGTCGTGGTGAACAATGCTCACTAGCCACCTCTCGTCCCTCACTCTCTCCAACAACTCCCGCTCAGCAGATTGTGGCCGATAAAGGGACGCCCAGTCAGACCAAATCGAGAACGCCTCATCCTACATATCGATTTGAGCTGATTCTTGGCCAGAAAGCACACGAGTAACTCGTACCTTCCATGAAAAAAATGATTCGCGCTCGATGATAGTCGTCTGCGCGATTTCTTGACCTGGGAACACACCCCAGGTGACCGCATTCCGAGCCCCTTCGGGCACGTTACCACGACATTCCCCATTTTTGCTTGCTGCAAACCAATGCACCCAACCTTCGCCACGTTCCAATGCCTTCCGCTCAATGGCGTCTACATCTTCCTCCTTGCAGAAAAACTCGACGAATCCTTTTTGGAAAACGTACCCGGCGCGCGGGCCCCACCCAACGACTTCATCGCTAGAGCTCGCACCGTCGACAGCAGGTTGCGAGCCGACCGTCCACCAACCACGGCGCGTGAGACGCTCAAGATGAGGAAGTATCATGAGCGACTCTGGCGACAACGGTGCAGGAGAGAACGGTGTCATGAGAATCTTGGAGTGCAAATAATCGAGGAATATCGCCGTTAAATCATCAAGAGTTTTGGGATGCCCGCACTGGGCAATAACCTCGGCATGCTGCTAAATTATAATTGTCAATCTACGTAGTAGTCTGGGAAATCTCGACGCACCCCTATAGCTGGGCCACCCCATTGGTCGCTGCTACCAAACGCAGGGCTCTTGAAATCACCGAAACGGCCGTTAGGGAAATCATCCCATGAGGCGGCTTTGTTAAGTTCCCCCCGTCCAGCTTCCCCTTCAACGGCTGGAAGATTGGCTAAACCGATTTTTGCGGACGAGGTGGCATTTGACGGCGTCACTGTGTGTTCGTTCTCCGTCGGGGTTTCCTGAAACAAGGGCTGAGAGGTGTTGCGGGCAAGAGAATACAATAGAAACCGTACCTCGATGAGTTTATTAGGCACTTCCTCGGACGAACCAATGCCAGTCCATTGAAGGTCCTCGAGTACTCGTTGGACACTCTTCTCCAGATTGAGCGTACACAAATGCACGCCAAAAATGCCGCCCTCGCGTGTTAGGCGTTTAATCATAGCCACAGCCAACTGCACGCCGTAATCCTTGACCAGCTGGTCGTCGTGTTTGATGGGTTCCAGGGCCGCTATGACAGACTCCGGGACCAGGGTCCCGCACAGTTTGGTTAGACGCAGGAACGAGGAGTACGTCTGGATGGGCATGATACCCGGGATAATGGGCACAGTGATACCTGCCTTGCGGACCTTCTTGATCCACTCAAGAAAGTTGTCGACGTCGTAAAAGAGCTGAGTGACGATAAAATCTGCGCCAGCGTCGACTTTGGCCTTGAGGTACTCTATTTCGGCCCGTTCGTCGTGGAGTTGTCCCGTGTGACCGTCGGGATAGGCAGCAACGCCTATGCAGAATTGGGACGAATATTCGGGTAGGGACCGGATGTAAGCCACGAGGTCCGTGCCATGCGCGAATCGTGAATCGACGGGGGTCCATTGCTCCTCGCCTCTCGGTGGATCTGAGGAAATTGTATCGCATCCACAGTGACTGAAAGACCGAACATACCTCCCCTCAGAGCAAGAATGTTTTGCACCCCACGAGCTTTCGCAGCCTTGCCACAAAGACTCAGTCCAGATGTCGGAAAGTAGGAGTTTCTTGCAAAAGCACCTTCAAAGCATCATCCACCATGCCCTGCTCCATATTGGTGCAGGTTAGATGCAGAATAGTATCGAGCCCATACTCTGCCTGAGTCACACCAGCGAGATCGAGACTGCGGTCCTTCGTGCTGCCTCCGGCGCCCCAGGTGATGCTGACCGCCAGAGGGTTGAGACTCGCGAGTCGAGAGATACGAGCGATGAGGTTTTCAAAACCCTGAGGGGTGCTATCAGTATGTGTGCATCGGATGGCACACGACTGCTGACTTGGTCTGTTCGGGGAGGAAAAAACTCGAAAGAAAAGAAGGGACTCGATGGCCCATGAGCGCGAATCTTGTCTGTAAACTTCATGCTCAAGGCGCGAGTGTGATGGAGCAGCGCGTCAATTGATTTTCTCACACACAAATATTCAATCGAACCCAACCCATTATGCATTCAACCCAAGCAAAATAAAAAATGAAGTAGATATGGTACATTGAGACGCTCAGTGGTCGCTGTTGCCAGCAGGGCAAGTACCATCAGCCGCCTCGCTGCAGGTCGAAGGAATCTCGCAGTCGATGGGCTGGTCGGTGCAGCCGTCGCCAGAGCCGGGGTAGGCGAAAGGCTTGTCGCCGGAGCATCTTGTCGCCTTGGTGTTCCCGTTGCCGACAGCAGCCCAACCACAGCACGTCAAACAGGTCTTGCTCTGGCCAGGGCTGGAAAGAAGCGTTAGAGTGAACACGACGAGGCGACGAGGACGACGTACAGGCTCTGGAAAGCACCACCGGAGACCAAACGGTAGTCCCGAGCACCTGGGTCTGGAGAGCAGTGGGGTGAGATCCCCGCACACAACAAAAAAAAAGGAAACTTACAGAGAACGTACGCTCCTCTAGGGGCCGGTTTGCAGCTCGCCTGGCCTTGCTCGTCTTGATAGTAACCGGCGGGGCAGTTGGGGCAGACGGTGGTCGTGCCGTTGTCTGTGCAGAATCACGGTGAGGGTAGCGTTAGGACGTAGGACGTAACGACGTACTGGGGTTGTATTGACCAGTGCCGCACTGGGAGTAGCTCTGGCCGTCGGGGCAGTAGTGACCAGGTTCGCAAAGGTTGCAGCCGCCGTTGACGTTGGGGTAGTATCCGGGGGAGCAGGGTGCGCGCGCCAGCAGCCCGTGGGCAGGTCCTCTGCAGACAACGGTCAGTATCTCCACTGGCGGGACGCTGAAGAACACCTACTGAGGGATGGCCTCGACGGTGGACAACACCATGAGAGCAGCAGCGACAAAAGACACAGAGAAAGAACGCATGGTGTATAGATGTAAAAGAGAGTGGGTGTGGTGGTACTAGAGATGTGGGGCGCAGAACAGTGGGGAAAAGACCTCGGGGCATCGTTTCTTATATACATTTCGTTCCATTCTTCGCTATCTTGAGATGGCGGATGTAATTTTCTATCCGCGCCGATCGAAAACGTTAACTTTTCAGTAGAACCGCTCTCCAGAGGTCGTAGCACGGGCGATTTTCGAGTTTGGACCATGAGCGTGTAGAGCAAGAGTCGGTGATGCGCCCACGTCAAAAAAGTTGATGCTTTACTCTCATCTTGGCGACGCTATGGCCGCCACAAGCTCTCCGTACTTGTTCGAATCGCAATGTCTCAAGATAGACCAAACGTATAAAGACCTCGCCAGCATACTCCCTCGCTTTCCCTCTGCTGTCCGCCCAACGTATAAAAACCTCGGCAGTCCCTCTACTGTCAGCCCAAACCTCGCCGGCATACACCCTCGCTTTCCCCCTACTGTCTCTACTTGCCTCAGTGATGCTTTTCTCATCTACTTTCTTTGTCGCGGTGTCCATGCTGCTCTCCACCGCCACCGCTCTTCCCCAGTGAGTTCCCCTTGTACATCTTCCGACTGCACTCATTCATCGTCTTGCAGATCCGAGAACGGTGCTTGCAACCCAGGATCGTACCTTGACGGCACCAATTGCGTTCAATGTCCAGCTGGAAGCTACTGCGCCGACGGCAAGACCAAGCAGCCGTGCGACATTGGGATGTTCCAGCCCAACACCAACTCCGTCGAGTGCATCAAGACCCAACCGGGCTACTACCAGAACGTCTCGGGTTCCATCGCTCAGATTCCTTGCGACGAGGGAAGCTATCAGCCTTGTACGTTCGTTTTGTATGCTGCTTCCGTGTTCTCACTTTCGTGTCGTAGATGTTCAGCAGTATTTTTGTTACGGAGCGCCAAGCGGTCGCTTCCAGGGCTTGTACGTCAATTCCCTAGTTCTTTTTCTTCCTCTAATTCGATCCCCAGGACCGGCCAAGCAACCGTCTGTGGCACCTGCTGCGGTTGGGCGACGACCAAGGACAACTACAACGTCGAGGTCTTCAGGTGCTCCGACCCGACCCCCAACTCCTATGCTGGATCCGGCAGCGGGTGTCTCCCCAGCAGCAACAACACTGACTGTGCCACTCCCGCCACCTGTGCGCAAGACGTCACCGGGGGTTGTCGTGAGTCTTTCATTCTCCTATCTTCGCCGCTTTTCTAACCCGCTCGCAGCTGCTGAGACCTGGGGGGCTTAGTACTTTTACCGTGTCGCTTCCAATATATCTGTGTCTAGTCGTGGTCGTTCATTCCGTCCGTTCTGAACTTTTTCTCCGACCCTTGAGGGCAGCAGCATACGCTGCCGAATACTCTTCACCAATCTATGTTACATCTACATTTTCATTGAGCTTGCGAGATACAGAGAGCATCAGGATGAAAGAGCAGCCTGTTCTCGCTTCTGCTCGCTCTCCATGATCGCCTTGATCATTTCGGTCCCTAGAACACCCGCCTCGTCAAACCGTCCTTCGAAGAAGACTCTTGTCTCTTCAAACCGTCGGTGGTACAGCTCAAAGCTACCAAAGCTGACACATTGGCTCCAACCACGGGCAGCGACCACGAATTCGAGATCGTCCTGCCTGTGCCAGGTATCGTACAGGCCCGAGTGAATGGCTCTGTCGAGCATTTTGGGAGAACGAAACAAGTGCTCTGCTACCCCGAGGAAAAGTCGAAAAATGGGGGTGGCGGCGAGTGAAAGGTGGTGGAAGGGTTGGATATTAAGATGCGCCCAACAGTCCACCATCGCCAGGAGGGATAGATGCGAGTTTCCCTTTCTCTGGCTCTCCGGAGGTGGCGTGATCGACGAAGGAAGGATTGACTGGAGGACCGGCGTCCGTCCCAGGCTGAAACGATCGAGGACATCCTCTGAGAGAAGGATGGGTGTCCTTTCGTCGCCGTCGGTTCTATTGTCTCCGAATACCGTCCGACAACCCCACAGGACCCGTTCTCGTAGACGTTGCTCGCCGCCCTCGGAAGGCCCTTCGAGCATCAGTTTGAATAGATCCGTCGCGCTTTCGGCAAACTGGTGTATCTGTGTTTTTGCGGTGGGATTGAGGATTGCCAGACCTGCATAAACGTGCCAGGCATTAGAATAAATGCGGAGCGCGATGTTGACTTTGGCTGTCTCTATTCCGCCAACGTAAAGACCGTGCTCCCACGGGTACTCTTTCATGGAGGCCCAAGCAGTTCCCATGCTGGAAATCGTCAGCTAAACTTCGGGATGCAGGACCCTCAGACCTTAGGAATGCGGCGTGCGTCACGGCTTGAGTGTTGGCGGTGACCGAATCATGCTCCGTGTACGACAGATAAACGTAACGAGAGCCCAAACATCGGAGAATGTCTTCGACAAGACGGAGAGCTTCCGCCGACGCTCGATGGCGTATGAGGACCTGATAATAACGGCGTCGGTCTTCGGGGTCTTCTGTGGAGATACTCACCAAAGGTTGTCCGACCGGCGACACACTGGGAGCGTGCAGAGAGTGGCAGGAGACGATGTGGGCATCCTGTGGAAGATATTTTTCAAACGCAGCCTTTTCCGGAGCTTTGACGGACGTCTGGCCAGCGACTATGGCGTTCATTTTTGTGGCTGCAATTCATGGTGAGGAATCGGTGAGTAATATACAGTCCACGGAACTTACAAGGACCGTACTGGGCCACTACACGGTCGATGAATTCTGCCTCGACAGAATAAACAATGAAATCCGAGGAGCGGGAGACGGCGTGCCCGTCAGGAAGCGCCGTTACGCCAGAAACACCTATGCAGCATCTAGGAAACAGGATAATGACTATACGTTCAATCTCACCGGCATATTCGGTCTTGAGCTGTTCATATTTGCTGGGGAGATCGCAGACATGGATTCTTCGCAACTGTCAAATGAGGTCTTGCGACTCGGAGCAAGTCAAGAACGGACTTTGTCCATCCACCTTCAGACAGATATTTGGCGTACATTCGCCCCATGGCCCCCATTCCAATGAGCCCAATCGTGGGCTGAATTGGCTGAGCATGTCCGTTTCCGTTTTGAAGTCCGTTCATGGTGAGAGAGAGAGGTAATTGTGCCGCGTGCGATCACGCCGACTATCAAACACTCACGGTACGCGTCAATTACATGATCGAGGCGCGTCGTGGGTGCGCTGACTACATGTATACATACACGATAGATTAACGAAAATATGTTTTTACCTTTTGTAGCTATTGATGCACCCCGGCCGGAGGGGTTGTTGATCCACCCCGCGGTTTCGATCGCTATTTCCTCTTGATCTGCCCCTGGTTTTCCCGTTTGCCTTGTTGATCCGCCTGCTATGAGATTATGAACGCCCTTGTCGGCTGGCACAGTACTTATTGATCTCCCTGTATCGAAAATCCTATTTTTTATATGGATCTTCCCCACATTTCAGACGGCTTGATGCAGCATCCAGCGGTCCCTGATCCGGCTCAGTGAAGGTTTGTGATCCAGCAACAGCGCCACAATTCGAGTTGTTGATCCGCCACACCTTCGACCACACCCTCGTATTGACCCACCCCACCTTTCGACGCACCGCCGGTATTGATATCCCTACGTGCTCATGCACGCGTGTCATTGATCTGCCCTAGATTTCCGGGCCTTGGGACTCCTTGATCTACCTACACTTTCCTGGTGAGTTGGTTATTGAATTACCCCAATGCTCGGTGGAGCCGACCTATTGATCTGCCTACAGTTTACTATAGAATCAAGTTGTTGAAACACCCCACTTTTCGAGTCCCTGAAGCCCTTGATTCACCCTCACATTTCAATGCGATCACCATGACTTATAATCGTCGACCTCCTCGTCAAGCCAAGGGTGCGCCGCTTCCCTTCCACTCCGCATGGCAGACGACCGCAAGCGCAAGAGACACTCCAAGCGTGATGAGCGCGAGGAAGCAGAGTCGAACCGGAAACGAGACAAGTCTGTCAAGAAACCCAACGACGCCCACGACGACAAACGGAAGCAAGACAAGTCAGCTGTCAAAAAAAAGAAGGGCAGCCGCAAGAAAGCGAATGACAGCAGCGACGACGAGGAGCCCGAAAGCGATCCAGGAACCCTGCGTTCGTACTATGTCACGCAGGACAAGAAGGGCAATCTTTCCTGCACCTGTAGGCAGTTCCGAGCCACAGGCAAAGCTTGCCCGAAGATTCTTGCCATCCAGCTTCACATACAATTTGGGCCGTCCAACGTATGCCATCGCTCATCCCTCTAATTTCCCAGTTTCTAATACTGCTTTTAGAAGCCGCCCCATCCAAAGAATCGAGAAAAAAACGCACAAAGGGCAAGAAGAAGAAGAAGAAGGAGGGTACGGACACGGATAGTGGAGAGGATGAACCCGGGCCCGGCAAGAAACGACAGGAGCGACCCATTCCAGACCACCAGGTCAACGACGAGCTGGAGAGTTTTTTCGCCAGTCTGGCGAACGGGTGGAAGCCTTTTGACACCGACGACGAATTCGACGTGAGCCCTGAGGATGAGAGCGAGCCCAAGTGCAAGAAATCGAAGCCCAATCCATCCACGCCGGAGACCAAAGGTGCGCGCGCCTTGCCTTTGCTTAATTTGTCTAATCCATCCCACTCCAGTTTCCTCCGGCAGACCTGCCGCCTCCACTCCTCTTCATCCCAACAGAACTCCTGGCTCCGCCGCTCATTTCAGCAAACAGCGGGGTCCAAAGACGGGCAAGGGCAAAAACTCTCTGTTGCCGCCCATCAGCAAGGACCCCGAAATACCTTTACTTCCATCGCCGCAGAAGAAGGTACGCAGCGTCTCGTGTTAATCCGCCTTTACTCACACACAAGTAGAACTCGGACGGCAAGCCACCTGCACCGAGCAAGAAGGCCGAAAAGATCAGGACCGCTTTCGTCGAGGTGCGTTCAATGCTGGATTTTCTGTTTGCAAAATCTGACCCTTGTCGTTCTTTCAGCAATCTGGTCTCTCGGCGGAGGAGCTCGACATGATCGACATTGACTGGCAGCGTTGGAATGACTCCGGGTACTCGCTACGCGCCGATGAAGTCGACGGCATAGTCGATCTCTTGCAAGCCCTCTCATTGAATGTAAAGTCGGGCATCTTGGTCCTTGGTCCCAACTACGTTGAGGACTCTAAACGGCTTCGTGACGCCGATTGGCTGCCGACTGACGATGAGCCTATCGACGTGTCTGGAGCGGTAAGACTTTGAGGGTTGCATAATTTCTTCCCGTTCTCACGATTTGATAGCCTCTGTTCCCAGCCGATTCCGTCTTCAAGAGAAGTTGGCACCATAGTCAGTCCGACCGCCTCAAGGGGATCCTCATATTCCATAAGCATGCGGAACGCTTCCACTGGCTCCCTTCTTTCATCCGGCTAGACAAAGACGAAATGCCGATCACCTGCTACGAGTCGAAGAACGACCACGGCAAGCGACGGCATGCCACCTGTACCTTCCACCTAAGTAAGCTAGGTAGCCTGGTACCTGTAGCAGTGGTACCAGGCTAAGACGCCAAGTTGCTGGATTTCAGGCATGCTTCCGTTTAAGCTTCCGAAAAGCTTTTGACACATGCTTGCGATAAGCTTCTGTAGACTTAGAAAGCACAAAGGCATTGCCGTGGTGCCGAAGAAGATCATTTCCCACTGATGCCGAGGTCGGCGCCATCACCGACGCGCGCCCCCGACTCCCGATGTCCCAAAAAGGAAAATGGACATAAAATTGTGTGAAATACAGAATAAAATAGGGGGAAAAATACAGCATTAAAAAGCAAGCCACGCTTTCAAGCCATTGACGCCCCTTCCCCTTGTCGAATGACTGCCGAATGACTGCCGAACGAGTTTGGAATGCCGTTCAAGCGGAAACGCAATCTGAAGGCATGATTTCGCAAAATCAAGACGCATAGTGGCAAGGTCCGTGCACACAACAAAGTCGCGTTAACGGAGCCTGACACGCGTTGACAGTACTTGCACAAGCTGTCTTGGAAGCAGATCGTGCAGAAACAAACTTGCTCAATCACGAACTACGTACCACTCGTGCCGAGTTGGACAAAATCGAACAAGATAAACGAGCACGCATGCAACAAGTGGCGCCTGCACAATACTATCGAGCCTACGCGTATGCGTACCCGCAACAAATTGTATGTTGCACGACTCCCTCTCAACACTTTCAGGCTGAAGCTCGATTTCAGTTCACCACGACGGCAGGGCTTTTGGGTTCTGGCGGCGGATTATTTGTGATTCGTTCCTCAGCACAACAGTCAGCTTGTTGCGCAACGACGGCCAGCTTTGATGTACAGCGATAAATACCGGCTCAGGTGTATACTTTGCTCACAAGAAGACAATCCGCATCAAATCTCTGGTATAATTGGCATGTACAGATCCAAGTAATTGGCAAGGGATTAATTAGCCACGTACAACAGCAGGTAGTCTAGCTACCATCCAAACCTTGACTGGAACCTCTTCCTCGCTCTCCTCACCCTCCTCACCCTCCTCACCCTCCTTCTCGCTCCCCGTGACAAGCCTTATGGCATTGCTGCTGCTCCACACCCGATGGGCATCCTCTGCCATCTTCAACGCCTCGTGGTTGACGCGATCGGTTACAGGCCAGTGCTGGTAGTACTGGAACCACTCGTTGGCTAGGATGAGGACCAAACGGTATGCGCTGGGGTAGACATGAGTTACGCCATGTAAAGAGGAGGGCAGGCATACGATTTGTTAGAGCGACTCTCGAGAAAGACCTGGTTGAAGGTCTTGAACGCTCGTTCCGTCCAGTTGTTTGTAGAGAGCATGCCCTCGCGAAGCTTACCGCGTGGCAGCCCAATGTCGGTCCAACTATCTGCAGCAGACGTCAGTCGAGGATGAAGAGATTTTTTTTTTTGTGAGGCACGCACCACGCCACTGGGGACAAAACCAGTTGACCTCAAAGTACCTGTAGATGTCGTTGGCCGTCGTCCCTTGTGCACCCCGCATGAGATCGTCCAAGCGTCGACGAAATAGGGCCGTGCATTGGTCCCAACGACCAGGGTCGCGACAGCGCTGTAACTCACGAACAGCGGCCAGAAGGTGGTGCTTGCGGGCCAAGGAGAGCGCTGGCCGAGGCTGACGATCCCCATCCGCTCCGCCGTCCCGATGCCATCGAAGGATGGCCTGGATATAATGATTATTACGGTGTCGGTGGAAGTAGACTGACCAACCTGCATCACATGGAACTGGCAGATGCGGATGCAAACTCCAGGAAAAACTGGGCAGAGATGAGCGTCCGGAATCCTTAATGGATGGAGCTGACAGACCTCGTTCGATGGCTTCTTTGGCGGCTGCACATTTGTCGATCATGAAAAACGCCGGCACCCACCCATGCTGGACAATGTATCGCGCCTGAGCCAGGAGCTCGCCTTCCCTCTCTTCAAGTCCCTTGGCGACTTTGGCCTTGTCTGCAACGGTGTGAGCGTAAGCCGAGACGGTGCAAGAGGATGACTGACTGTCGACGAGTTGCTTCGCCATCTTTTCCACGAGATCTTTTGTCTTTTGAAGGAACTCGACCTGCGTTGGTATTTTGATATCCGCAGAGAGGTATGCGAAACCTGAGGTACATCAGGAGCGATGCAAGCCCGTGAGGACACAACCTTACCGGGAACCATGTGCTGCTTCTGGTCCAAGGTGACCATGATCGTCAGTGGGGCGCGATTCTCGTTCAGATTGCGGTAGCTTGTGTCATGCCCAACTCCCTGCACATGCGACTGAAGAATCATCATTTGCGTGGCGTATGCGTTGTGAATTCCGGTGGCGAACTCTGTCGGTGGGTCGGTCGAGTAGTTGGCCTTTTGATAACTATGTAACGGTGAGCGTTGACCCAAGTCAAAGAAACAAACACTTGCTGGAAGATCTTGTCCTTGTTCTTCTTAGCAAAAGCCTCGATGCTTAACAGTGGGTCGGCCATGACGCGCTGGGCACGCCGATGGTGGTTGACGAGATTGTCCACCTGGGAGGATCGCAGACAGCGATATCTGGGCGTGTCGTGGCTAACAAAGGTTTTGATCAATCCTGAACGGAAACATCTCAGTCGAGTTCAGAAAGATTTTGGAACTTGAGAAACTTACGACGCTTGATTCTTGCTGGTGAGAGATTGAAGAGGCCGGCCATTTCGAGTACACATTGTCGGATGTAGTGCGAGGAATCAAGATACTGGTCCAAGGCTTCGGGATGTGTATGCTGCTGGAAGAAATGCATTTCTGCGAGGTTGTCGGAGTGTACTTCGGCCTGGGAAAGGTCAGTTGCGGCGCCACACAAAACGGTGGAGTAGCGCACATGGAGGATGACTTTGCATTTGTGTTTTGATCGCCCAGTGACCTTGGCCTTCTTCACCGCCATTTTGTTCAGTATCTTGTTGAGCTCGGTGACATTGCGGTTGGATAGGTCGCCCAAGTCATGCAAGTCGTGGCCACCCTCCTCATCATCGTCTCCCTCCTCCTCGTCGCTGTCCTCTTCCTCTTCCTCGTCACTGCCATCACCCCCATCTTCATCCTCCTCCTCCTCCTCGTCACCGCCGTCGTCCCCAGTTTCACTCCCCTCCTCCTCGCTACCGTCTGGGCCCATACCCCCTCTCTCATACTCCTCGTCATCATCTGAGGCCCGGCCATGTTGGCAGTGTCCAGAGCATCTGTATTTGGCGCGAAAGACGGCAACCGGTTTTGCGAAGTCTTGAGGTGGCTTGCGGTCAGGCGTGTTCCAACAAAACATGGCCGGCCGAGCTCGGATGTCGTTGGGACGGTCCAGAGGGGGACCGGCGTACACCATGTCAACGCAGTGGGCAAGGGCATAGTTCTGCGGGCTAAAATCGTTTTTTCTAACGTAGAAGATCAGTAACCAGAGCTGCAGAATATATGGAAAGGTGTACCCAAGTCTCAAAGCACTTGAATGCCGTGGCCGTGGGCGCACGCCCGGCAGATGTCCAACCTTTGTTTGGATTGTGCGTGGCTCTGCTCACACCAAGTGGCGGACCTCTGTTCGATACTTTGACCTTGGTTCCCTGCTTCTTGGGAGCACGGTTGCCTGACGTTCCCGTGTTGCGACCACCGGGGGATTGCTGCAGGTGGACGGGGAGTTGGGTTGTGAAGCTGAGGAGAGAGTGGCTGTGGGGCGAAAAGCCGTTGTCCGCAGGCTTCTTTTTCTTTGGCTTCTTCCTCGGAGGTGTGGCAGGGACGAGACCTGTGAGCTTTGCATCGGGCGCCTTATCGGTTCGTACACCGCGGTCGGCATGAGCAGGTCTTCCAGGTACGGGTTTGGAGGGCTGCAGGGATGATTCAGACATGCTAGATTGTGCGGAAAATACGAGACCCTACCGGCTGAGGCCCGAGCTGTGCAGGAATACGAGTGTTGCTATCTGGCTGGGTTCCAGGAAGCGCTGTGCCCTTCTTGGGAGGCTGGTGGTACGTGTGTTTGAGAGAGAGAACGATGAGCTACCAAGAAACGCACCGTGCTCGGTGGACTCGAGCCGCTCGAGCCACTATCTCGGGGGGCATCCATCTTCTGCTTCTTCCTTTGCGGTTTCATGGTAACCGTGGCTGGAAGAGACTGGGACGATGCATCGGAATCTGGGCTGGGGGAGCGCGCATGCTTGGGACCACGACCCATACTGGTGGTGAGAGGAAACAGGCGCGAAACAGGAGGACGTTCACAACGGCGATAGGAGGATGAAGTGCTTGCATTTCTAGGTAAGTACAACAAGGGGAACAGGGGATGGTTGTCGAGATGATGGGGAGGTCAACACATGTGTACGAGCCGAAATGGAGGGTGGATCAATTACTGATGCCCGCGAGAAAGTGGGCTAGATCAATAGATCGAGGACCCTCAGAAAACGGGTTACTTCAAGAAACCGTAGTGATTTCTGGAGGGGGTGAATCAATAAGTAGTGCCCGGTGAAAAGGTAGGCTGGATCAATAATGGGCGTCGGTCGAAGTTGTAAGGTTGGATCAACAACTGCTGTATCTAGCAGTGTGGTGGATCAATATGGCTCGGTCCCTTGTGTTTGAGGCAGATCAATGAGCTCGAAACTAAATTTGTGTGCTAGATCAATAGGTACGCTCAGGCTACATTTAGGGACTTCAATAAGAAAAAATGCCAGATCAACACAAAATGGCGGCCTGAAATACAGGGTGGATCAAGCCGTTGAAATGTACGGGGTGGTTCAGTTAGCCGCGATGCCGAATCAAGAACCAGTGGAAAGCTTGGTCAATTTGTCGAAAATGGGGGGTGGATCAATAACCGGCTGGTGCTGGATCAACTTGGGTGGGATCAATAGCTACAAAAGGCAAAAACATGTTTTGCATAGATTAATCACAGGTCTAGATATTCAGGCGGGATATTTTCCTTTCCGTCCCAGTTGATGTTCGCCTTTTACTTCGGTTTTTCGCCGACAGGTGGCTATAAGTGCGTGAGATTTAGGATTCGCTACGCAGGCGTGAATTCAAACCTGCAACAAGGAGCGTTTAGTTGCAAGGTCTGGACTTGAAGGTGTCGCACGTCGAATCTGTTGTCAGATCATGAATGAGACGCAAAGACGGCCAAGTTGTTACTTTACCTCTGAGCGAACGCTGAAAGGATTCCGACACTGGTGTTGATGTATTTCCTTCTCCTTGGTGGTCGAAAACTTGCGTGGCTGTCCGTTTGTGGGCGTTCGCGCCGACAGTATCGTGTGCGGTCTACGATTCGGGGATTCTGAGCCATTCATGGGCCGGGGCATGTCGTGCATTTCGGCCTGTAAAGAATGGAGGATAAGAGCTGAATCTTCTCGCTCTGCAACAGTCAAGGTCGAGAAGAGTGACGAGAGTTCGGAATCCAGATTATCCTCGTCCATTGTCTAGGAATCTTTCCAGTCAACGAGGGATAGGTTGCCAAAGAAATATGATCTGACCATGGAGGAGTATGGTACAGACTGACCAGGAAGCGATGCGGGAACCTGCCCTTGGGTTTCGGATTTGGAGGCGCACATGTGGAACCAACGCCTCGGTGGAATGAATCTGTGCGTGGGTGAGATGATATCGAGCAACAGATCAGGAAAAGGAATAACAAGGATTGGAGAATGCGCAGCACTCGATGCGGACACAAAAAGAGATGTGGAGTTTATATATCTCGCAAGTGGTAAGTGGCAACAAAGAGTTCAAAGGAATAAAGAGAAAATGAAGAAAAAGGGACTCGGACTGGAAGAGAAAGACGAAGGTGAGGCAGAACAACGAGGACACTCGCACAAAGGATGAACGACCACGAGGAGACACAAATATATTGGAAGCGACACGGTAAAAGTACTAAGCCCCCCAGGTCTCAGCAGCTGCGAGCGGGTTAGAAGAGCGACGAAGATAGGAGAATGAGAGACTAACGACAACCCCCGGTGACGTCTTGCGCACAGGTGGCGGGAGTGGCACAGTCAGTGTTGTTGCTGCTGGGGAGACACCCGCTGCCGGATCCAGCATAGGAGTTGGGGGTCGGGTCGGAGCACCTGAAGACCTCGACGTTGTAGTTGTCCTTGGTCGTCGCCCAACCGCAGCAGGTGCCACAGACGGTTGCTTGGCCGGTCCTGGGGATCGAATTAGAGGAAGAAAAAGAACTAGGGAATTGACGTACAAGCCCTGGAAGCGACCGCTTGGCGCGCCGTAACAAAAATACTGCTGAACATCTACGACACGAAAGTGAGAACACGGAAGCAGCATACAAAACGAACGTACAAGGCTGATAGCTTCCCTCGTCGCAAGGAATCTGAGCGATGGAACCCGAGACGTTCTGGTAGTAGCCCGGTTGGGTCTTGATGCACTCGACGGAGTTGGTGTTGGGCTGGAACATCCCAATGTCGCACGGCTGCTTGGTCTTGCCGTCGGCGCAGTAGCTTCCAGCTGGACATTGAACGCAATTGGTGCCGTCAAGGTACGATCCTGGGTTGCAAGCACCGTTCTCGGATCTGCAAGACGATGAATGAGTGCAGTCGGAAGATGTACAAGGGGAACTCACTGGGGAAGAGCGGTGGCGGTGGAGAGCAGCATGGACACCGCGACAAAGAAAGTAGATGAGAAAAGCATCACTGAGGCAAGTAGAGACAGTAGGGGGAAAGCGAGGGTGTATGCCGGCGAGGTTTGGGCTGACAGTAGAGGGACTGCCGAGGTTTTTATACGTTGGGCGGACAGCAGAGGGAAAGCGAGGGAGTATGCTGGCGAGGTCTTTATACGTTTGGTCTATCTTGAGACATTGCGATTCGAACAAGTACGGAGAGCTTGTGGCGGCCATAGCGTCGCCAAGATGAGAGTAAAGCATCAACTTTTTTGACGTGGGCGCATCACCGACTCTTGCTCTACACGCTCATGGTCCAAACTCGAAAATCGCCCGTGCTACGACCTCTGGAGAGCGGTTCTACTGAAAAGTTAACGTTTTCGATCGGCGCGGATAGAAAATTACATCCGCCATCTCAAGATAGCGAAGAATGGAACGAAATGTATATAAGAAACGATGCCCCGAGGTCTTTTCCCCACTGTTCTGCGCCCCACATCTCTAGTACCACCACACCCACTCTCTTTTACATCTATACACCATGCGTTCTTTCTCTGTGTCTTTTGTCGCTGCTGCTCTCATGGTATTGTCCACCGTCGAGGCCATCCCTCAGTAGGTGTTTTTCAGCGTCCCGCCAGTGGAGATACTGACCGTCGTCTGCAGAGGACCTGCCCACGGGCTGTTGGCGCGCGCACCCTGCTCCCCCGGATACTATCCCAACGTCAACGGCGGCTGCAACCTTTGCGATCCTGGTCA
>JARKIF010000337.1:0-27416 GCA_029378245.1 Roridomyces roridus | reverse complement strand
AGTCGAACGAGGGAGCTGGCGGTATATGGATTTGCCGGACATAAGGGCTGAGATGACTTTGGAGAGGTCGTCGAGTTATTGGAGAGTGTAACATGGCCAGTTATCTGGGGCATTCGATTGAATCGGTTCAAGAATCAAGGCACGACTTTCACCAAATTTCCGCAGAGAGTTTCCCGAGGCATGTTGGGAAGTACAGAGAGGCCCAGGGCAGGAGTGAGACCCGTATGTAAGATTGTCGTGGTCGTGGTCAAGAGAGAGAGCATCCGCTTCGGACCAAAAGGTGATCCGTTGTATCCACCTCTTCACCGCCGTCCATGGCAAGTCCATTGTCTACCGACGTACGCCTTGCGTATGCCACCAATCGACTGCCTCGGTTCTCGCAGCTACCCCTTGGCACATGTGCGTAGCACGATGAAGTAGACGCTCGCATTGGACAAGAATTCGTCAAGGTCAAGCCAATGAGTAAGCCTGCTGGACCCTGGTCGATGCCCGAATGGTGATGGACATGGACACGAGAGCGGAGGAGAGGATGTGCTGGAGGGGCTGAGTCGACCACATGAGACGATCGAGAGACACGGTCAGCCTCCTTTTTCCATACTCTTCTCTCTTCCCATAACATCGTCGCAGGTCGACCGATCCCATTTTCTCCCACACCTCATCCTTTCTACGAGATATTTCACGCATTCTACGTTTCCGCGAGTCCAAAAGTCTCCCACTGGCATGCCAAGACGATCCACACTGCACTACGCTACCCCACGCCTCAGCTCGAAATCAGTGGTCTTCCAATCGGGCGAGTCTGACATTGTCCTGATGCAGACCGTCCCATACTTACGTCGCTCCACCCTCGCAAGTCTTACCCCAGGAGCATGCGCCTCAGGCAACGCAGCAAGTACCCCCACTCGTGCCGAGTTTCTGAGACCACGCGGCATCACACGAGGAGTCATACGCGGTCATTTGCGGACGGAGTGTGTCCAGGCTCTCGACGACGTCATCATCCTCGCTGCCCTCCTCTGCCCTCCCTTCCTCCTCGAGTGCCCCCAGCTCGAGCGCAGCCTCCTCGTCAGCTCCATCATCCTCCTCCTCGCCCTCGCCCGTCGCTCTCGCCTCTCCTTCCGCGTCAAGCAGCGGTAATGGCCCCCAGACCCTTTCGCATGGCGTCCCCTTTGACGCAGCCATCGCCCTCGGCACGCTCATCGGGGTTGCCTGCATCTGCGTCACCATTGCGTACTTTGTCCGTCTGCGCTCTACTCGCAATCGCGCTGTCGACAAGATCCGATGGGACCCCGTCGTGCTCGACGTCGACCGGGAGCCCAAGGAGGGTGAGGAGCAGGGCCAAGGAGGAGGCTTGATCCCGCCTCCCGTGCATTCGGTGTATTCCCTCACCGGTGACCGTGACGTCGGAGAGCCCAAGCGTAGCGAGAGCTTTATCGCCCGACGTCCGTCAACAGCCCACTCTCTCGCCAGCTCCGACCTGCCGTATCAGACTCCATTCGGCGCGCCTCATCCACACCGTGCCTCTGTCGATCCAGCCCACACGAATCCCGAGGATAACTCGAATCCCTTCGTCGACGGCTACACGCACCCTCCTCTCGCTGAATCACGGCGTATCCACTCCCTCCTCCTGCTGGTGCTGCCCCGATGTTCATACCCCCGATGATCCTCCCTGGTCCGCGTACGCAGAGCCCGTTACCACTACCGCCTCCTGGAGCGATGACGTCTGCTACTCCTCGTGGTCGTCCTCTACCCGTGCATCCGTGTCAAAGGCAGAGCGTCGTTCGTCAGCAGAGTAGTCGGACGGGGAGTATACGCTCGACTTCGCATAGTGCAGCGACTTTGGGGCCTCTGTGGGTTGCTAATGCGCATGATGCGGATGAGGGGTATCAGGAGCCGTATAGGACGCTCGAAGGCGGGTGGGGTACGTTGGGTGCGCCTGAATCTACGCCGCGTAATCGGAATCATGATCTTCCACCCGCCGAACAACCACAGCAGCAGGAAGGAGGGTGGGGTCAGGCTTTACGTGCGAGTGTACTTGGTGCGCTGCAAGTTGTCACGGGCGTTCGTGGTGGGGCGCTCAGTCCTGTGGTGGAGGATGACGTTGACCGGCTTACGCGCGCGCCGAGTATGGCGAGGGAGAGGAGGGAGGCTGGGTGGGCTCGATTCCGCGGGTGGGATGGATCCTTCTCTTCGTCTTCGGCTGCGTCTTCGAGGATGAGTGATTCTGGGCGGTTGAACGTTCCTGATCCTGCGTATTATGGGATTGGGAAAGCTACGGATTGGGGAGAGTCGACGGGTGCGTTGACGATTTCGACTTTGGAGGGTGGTAATGGGGTGTCGATTGGGGGTGTGTCGAGGTGTTCGGAGGCGCCGTTGATCAAGAGGCCGCCGAATGTGGCGAGGGAGAGTGGGGGGAGTGTTTATTCTGTTAAGAGTGTGCGTCAGACTCATGGGAGGGGGAGGCGGGAGGCGGAGGGTTGTGTTGAGGAGGGGAGGGAGGGGTATGAGTATTGGTAGTACTAGTAAGGCGTTGGTTTGGAATGACTATTGGGTTTTACTTGGTGGACGTGCGTCAAAAAGTCAATGAATATTGCGCCCTATGTCATCGGGTGGATTCGAACCACGAGCTCTCCAAGTAGGCTACACCATCCTGCCATAATATTGACTGGGAGCGGGTGTCTTACCCCACATTGACTCTTGCTACGAGTTATTCAACGAGTATTGGTAGTCTTTTTTGGTTTGGAATGAATTGCGTTTTCAAGTCAACACTAAAATAATCGCACAGAAACGCTGACAGCGCCGGCATGTCATCGGGTGGATTCGAACCACCAGCTCTCTCAAGTAGACTGCGACATCCTTCCTATTCCATTCATTGGGAGCGGGTTTCTTACCCCACGTTGACTGTTGGATCTGTTTCAACGTCAGTGGGATAGACATGACTTTGAGCGGTAAGAGCCACAAATACTCGGGAACAATGAAAAAGGAAGGATACGACGACTGGTAGTCTCTTGGTTTTGGAATCACTCTTGTGTTGAGGCTATCGTTAGGTCTCATCTGCGTCAAAATCGAAACGCACAGAAAGTCCTTATGTCCTCGGGTGGAATCGAACCACCAGCTCTTCAAGTAGGCGTCAACATTCTATCCCATCGATTGGGAGCGGGTTCCTTACCCCACGTTGACTGTTGGATTGAATCTCGGACGTGAGTGGCCTTGGAGTAGTGGCGACATCGACTTTGAGCGGCAAGGCCATACTCACTTGGGACCAGAAAAAAGAAAGGGAAGGGTCCCGGTATTATGACTTGTCTAGAAATTTCTATTGTGTTTCTCTTGGCTGGCATTGTGTTTCCCTTTGTAATTGCTTTGGAATGAGTATGCGCGCGGTACCTGCGTCAAAAATGTCCACTGTCTCTCATTCATGTCTCAGGTGGAATCGAACCACCAACTCTGGTTCTGACAGCAGTGGACCATTGCCTGGGAGCGGGTTTAAATTCTTACCCCACGTTGACTGTTGGATTTCAGTTGGGATGGGCGTGGAATAGAGGCTACTTTGAGCGGAAAGGCCACACTTCAGTTCGCGAAAAGCATTGGCACAGAGACGGACATCGATCGCACCGAATGGTACGGAAAGGATGGGAAACCACTCGGGACTGACTAAAAGAAAGGTTTCAACCTCTCGCAGTAGACATTACGATACGCACCCAGCGTCCCATACACTTGAGGCCATTGAAGTGGCTCCGCATGGCAGGCACGATTCCAGCTTTGGAATCTTCATAATTGATGTGTGTCTCACTCACCTCCGGTTCAGATCTTCCACATTACGGCGGACGGGTACGCTTCTTCGTTCTACAGAGTCTACGTTTGTACGTTTGCCGAATTGAGTGAGTCATGCTCTCACCCACATCAACCACATTCCAAATGGCTCATTTGCTTGATCGATCAACACAAGTACTTACGTTTCCGTCGTCGGCTTGTATCGCAACCGGACGGTCCGGACTGGCAACAAGGGGATTGCTTGCTCAAATCAAGGCTCAGGCTCGTCCCAGGACGCAGTCCGATTCTTCGTTCGAATTTGTGCCTCTTGTGACCTGACTCGAGTGAACCGGAGTTGCAATTGGGGACATGGATGCCGAGACAAGCCGAAGTGATACCGACACCCAGGGCAAGCATAATCAAATGTAAACCCCAGGCAGCCGAGTAATAACAGTGGCATATGCGGCCGAATCATTTTCGACGACTCGATGATGCCGGTGGGCAGGCCGAGGTCAGTCACTCTGCGATCAATTCAGATCAGAGTTGCCGGGGCGGCAATCGCCACATCCGAACGCGGGTCACCAAGATCTTATCACTGGGAGATGCCGGCGGTAATTCCGACAATCAGCCGGTGGCGAGGTCATGTGGGGAGGTATTTTGATGGCAAAGGGGGGATAAAAAGAACGATTCCTAACAAGTGAGGAATCGTGATCGAGTCGAAATATTGGAGGCTAGGTAGCTCGAGTTTGACTGTCCGGGGTGGACAAAATTGGGTGAGTTTACTCGGGAAGACCAAGGTTTCTTACGTTGGATTTAGTTCGAACTTCAGTGGAGTAGACGCGACTTTCAACGGCAAGGGCTATACTTACTCGGGAAGCATTTTGGCTTGAGAATGACTGTGTATGTTTTCTCTTTCGCTCGACGCTGGCACTGTATTTCGGTTTGGAATGAGTATGCACATGGGTCGCATTCATACGAAACTACTTGATCGTCAGTTGTACTAGAGTCTGGTCCCGAGACTACGAATGCCCCAGGTCCGCGGGTGGATTCGAACCACCAGTTCCCGAGTCTCAATTAGGCTGTAAAATCCTATTCCATTGATTGCGAGCGGGTTTCTTACCCCACGTTGACGGTCGGACGGCGTTGACCAGTCGATTGAATTTCGGACGTCAGTGGAGTAGAAGCGACTCTGCGCGGTAAGGCTAGACTTTATGTACTTACTCGGGAACAAAAAGAAGGGGTACGAGTATTAGCAGTATCTCACTGATGTTGGAGAGAATTTTGTCCTCGGGTGGAATCGAACCACCAGCCCTCCAAGTAGAACATGCTATTCCATTGATTGCGAGCGGGTTTCTTACCCCACGTTGACTGTTGGATTAGTTCGGACGTCAGTGGAAGCCGTACTACTTCCTTCAGGGTACTTACGAATTTTGGATTGACTACGATTGCGGTGTCTTGGGGCTCAAAAGAGGAATGTTGAGAACAGCAGTATGTCATCAGGTGGATTCGAACCACCAGCTCTCTCAAGTAGAACCTTGTATCTCATTGATTGAGAGCGGGTTTCTTACCCCACGTTGACGTTGGATTTTAGTTAGTGGCTTTGGAGTGGACACTATTTCAAGCAGAAAGGCCATGCTTACTCGGGAACCAAAAAGAAAGGGCTATGAGTCTTGAGCTTGAGGCCTCGAGGAGTATTTGGTTCAACGAAGACTTGGATTACAGAGCCTGATTTCATTGCATCTTCAGATGGCGTTGCGCTTGTGGGTTTCATGAAAAAGGGCAGGTGAAGCGTGATGATGTTTGGTACGATTGTGGTATCTGATCGATTCCCTAATCACGGCACCTCGCACAGCATCTTGCCTTCTCCCACCATGTCCTCTGACCACTCTGCTGTACCAGCCAAGAAAAGGCGGGTTCAACGTGCCTGCGATTTGTGCAGACGCAAACGAAGTGCGTCTCGTCGTATTAACCCTTCATCCACGACTGAGCCAACTTCGCAGAAGCGTGTCAGTACTCCGCATTCCCTTTGCTTACAGGTACTGATCTCCGTTATTACCAGGCGACGGACTGCGCATGTCAGAGCACAGATGCAGTACATGCGTAGAGAATGGTGTCCCGTGCACTTACTATGGGGCTGTCGCAAAACGGGAAACGTGAGTCACATCGTCCGTATACCTACATATGCTGGAGGTTATCGAATAGCTACGTTCAAGGCTTGGAGGCACGGTTGGAGAAGACAGAGCAGCTTCTGCGCAAGGAAAGGATTCCAAGAGGTTTGTAGTTTGACTCACATCCGCAGTAGGTTTCGGGCAAAGACGCGCCGGAGTTTGGATGGAGCGCCGATTCCGCCGTTCTCGGGGCCTCAAATTCTTTGGCGACCACCGACGTCGGACCCGGTGTAGAGCTTGCCGCTCTCACAATCAGAGCTATGAGCATCTCCGGGCCCCCTGGACCGCACCCCGAAGATCTCGAGCATATCCAGCTGGAGAAGGACATTGACGATCTCGAACTCAATGAACACCACCAGCGGTTTCAAGACAAGTCGAGCGCTAGCATGTTGACCAAGGCGGTGGTCGTTCTCCGACAAGAATATGAGGAGAAGGAGCTCCACTGGGAGTCGCGACGTATGAAATTTTGGTCCTACAGTCCTGTACGTTCTTCACTGTGTCGTGAAATCTGCTGATGCCACTGCGCTTCAAGACAAAAGATAAAGTCCCACACGAGGGGGCATTGGCCTTCCCAGAACAAGACCTCCTTGCCTCTCTCATCAATCTATATTTCATCAACGTCAACCTGTTCTATCCGGTCCTCCACAGACCGACGCTAGAGAAATGCATCAAAGACAATTTACACACGACCGACCCCGATTTCGGCGCCGTCCTCCTCCTCGTGTGCGCCATTGGTTCGCGGTATTCCGACGATCACAGTGTGTTAGGACCGGAGGAGGAGTCTCTGCGCTGTGGGTGGAAATATTTTGACCAGGTCCCTCAAACTATCAACCACTTCTTCTCCCCGCCGAAGCTGTACCATTTGCAATATTACGCTGTTTGTCGCTTCTCCCCCTTATTCGATTTCGCTCTGATGGACTCTGTACTTAGCTTGCGACGATCTTCCTCGAACCCTCGACACCATCCGCATGCTGGGCTCTCATCGGTCTGGGCCTGAGGTTGGCACAGGACGTAGGCGTTCACCGCGCGCGATCGCGGGGCGCGAGGCCGACGGCGGAGGAGGAACTCTGGAAGCGGGGATTCTGGGTCCTTGTTTCTATGGATAGGCAAATTGCAGCTATGCGCTGTGACACCATTTCATGGTTTTACATGAAAATACCCTCGGAACTGCCATTCCCTCACATCCACAATCCATTCACGATTCCTTCCAATGTGCCAGTGATTCCATATGTTTCATTCTACTGGAATATGAGTTGTGCGCGCATGCACACGGCTGGGATCGAACCATGGAAAAGTGTTCGGCAATTTCCGATCGGGTTTTGGAAAACATCGTTTCGCTCGGCCGCCCGACCTATACCCTAAACCTTTTACTTCTCTATGGAAGCATGTGACCCTGCATTCATTAGAACCCCGAGCCGCCGCAAGAAATACATTTCCGGGCACCATGCGGACAAAATGGGCAGATGACTCTGCGTTTCGACTTTCTATTGGACGCACGACCGCTACCGAATTCCCTGGGCTCTTTTGGATTTTACACGGTCACCCCTGCATTCAGGAACATCCCCATTTACACTGGCTCTTCGTTTTATCCACTGATAATCTCTTGGTTGCATTTTCATTGTTTCATTGTTTGTTTCCTCTATTTGGGTCTCTGGCCGTATATAAGCCAAGATGTATGTAGTAGTGAATGTCACATTTCTACCCATCATTCTCTATCGCAAAGAGAATTTGCCTAGTGCTTCCAAACATCTGTCCAAGGAGAGAATAACCTCCTACGACTCTGCTTTCTGCCATATTTGCCCTCCCGTCTTACTCGCTCGAATCTACTCACGAAGAGTACATTCTTCGTCGTATCCATTGACGTTCTGTTATTACAGGACTTCAGTACCTCATTTCGCGTATCACGAACAAACCCACGTACCACGTACATTCCGCCACTCCCAAAAGACATCTGTCTTTCTCCATTCGAGTTCGCTTTCCAGATAGTTGGACGGTTTGCAAGCACTCTTTTGGTCTAGATCCCCACTCACCGAGTATCGTGGCCAAGTCAAGCCAGGACGATATTTCGGAGTATTGTTATACGTATCGACAACTGGAGCCCACCGCGGGGGGGTTTTTCTAGAATCAACAAATCAGTCTCGAACCACACACTATCTTCAGCAACTCACCGCCTTATACTCCCGAACCCCCTTCCTTCTGCAATACCATGGCTACCAATCTCCCCGCCGCTACGCGCCCACGCAGTCAAATTGACATGCCGGCGTTGAAAGCTCGTGGTGCTCCCAAGAAATTCACCGGGAAAGCCCAGGACGTTGTCCGCTTTCTCAACCATGTCGAAAAGTTGTTTGTCGAGAACAACGTCAGCGACAACGTGGAGCGCATCGAGTCGCTCGAAATGTACTGTTCCCGCAAAGTCGTTCATATCCTCGAAGGATTAAAGAACTACTCCACTCCGAATTGGGCCCTCCTCGTCAGCGATATGATCTCCATCTTCGACGCCGACAAAGACGCCCAGCGCCACAAGTTCAGCGACCTCGTCAGGCTGACCGACAAGTGGCGCAAGCGTCCCATCAAGTCCATGAGCGACTGGCGCAAATATTATCGCCAATACATTCGTGTCTCGGGTTGGCTCGAGAACAAGAAGCTCATCACGGACACGTAGGCAAATCGTTACCTCTGGCAGGGAATGCATTCCGCCCTTCGTCACAGCGTTGAGGAGCGCTGCTTGCTCAGGACCCCGCTCTTGATATGGCCACTCCGTTCAAACGGGAGGACGTGATCAAGGTTGTCGAAACCAAGCTCAAACGCGGTCGTTTTGACGCCGACCTGACTCGGATGATTTCTTCCTCCGATGATTCTGATTCGGACAGCGATGCAGAGTCGTCGGAATCTTCTGACTCGGATGCAGAGGCGCGCAAGAAGTCTAAAAGAAAAAGACTAAGCAACGGCGCAAGCGTGGACAAGAGACAACACCTGCTGCACCAGTGCCTACTACGAATACTCCCGCTACACCTGCAGCTCCCAAGACGCCGAAGACGACTACAACCGACCAAGTCGGAGACCTCATCAAGAAAATGAGTCGTATGACCCTCACGACCCCGAGTACAATACTTGTACTACCAAGCTACCACGCTTGACCCGCACGCCGTGAATTGTATTCGCGCACCCATCGTTATCGCTAGACCGCAGCCACCTCTTCCTCAGAATCACTTCCGTGGTAACCAGTACGCCGCTCCGCAGGCAGACCATTTCGGTGCAAACCCCAACGCAAATGTGAACGCCGTCCGCCCCCAGCTTCGTCCCGAAGAGCGTACCTGCTTTGGATGCGGTGTTCGTGGACACGGGGTTTACGAGTGTGCCAAGCTGGGAGAAATCATTTCGCGAGGTGAACTGAGACGCGGTGAAAGAGGAGGAGTGGAATGGCCCGACGGCAGGTTACTGCGTCGTTTCAATCAGCAGAACGAGACTGTACGACGCTTATATACGTCAACGCCAGATACCTGCTGCTCCGCCGGCGCCGCCTGCTGTCAATAACTTGGTTTTCTCCCCGGAAATTCCCATTAGCATGTGCAATGCTGCCGAAGCGATTGAAGACCCTGACATCATACCAGTTTATGTTCAGGCGAATACCACCGACGGCGAGCTGGCAAAAATATTTGCAGTCACACGGTCATCGGACCGTCCCGAACGTCCGGCCCCCTATCCAAACACCAGGCACCCCAATACTCGTTCGCAAGTCAAGAATACTGGTGCTCCGTTGGAAGGTCTCTTGCCTTCGGGTTCGAAAGGCAAAGTCAAGGCTGAGCCCGTTGAGGATTCAACGGCGGTCCAGACGCCTGTGGACGTGGTGGAGGATCGAATCGATTTTTCCAACGAGGATTCCATCATGGAAGACGTTGCCGAGCCGGTTCTTAAAACGACCAATACGCAACCGCAGACCCCAAAAATCTCCAAGCGGCCAGGTCCGAGACAATCAGCTGTTTCATCGCACGTTGATCCACAGCATATTCTCAACTCCATTCTGGACGCGCCCTGTCTGTGTCTGCAGGACAATTGCTCGCAGTCGCCCCTAGCGTCTCTGCCGCTCTTATCGAGGCACTACGTTTGAAAAATCAAGCACGCAATGTTCATTTCGCAGACACACCTACCTCGAGCTCGTCTTCAACTCCCGCTATCGTCGCAACCTCGTTCATCACGCAAGACCGTCAGAAGCTTATCCGCATCGAGATTTCGATTCAAGGCAGAACGGTTGTAGCTATCGTAGACACGGGGTCTATGCTCAACATAGTTTCCCGGGCGGCTTGGCGCAAACACATGTCGCAGACTTCGATGGACATTACTCGCCATATTACCATGGGAGATGCAAACGGTGGTGCCAAAGAGCTCCGAGGCTACCTACGAGACGTGCATATCACTGTTGGAGGCACAATCCTGACGAATGGAAATTTCTGGGTTGGAGAAAACCCGCCGTTCGATATTTTGCTCGGCCGTCCTTGGCAGCGTGGCAACTTCGTGTCCATTGACGAGCGTCTCGATGGTACCTACCTCGTTTTCCGCGACCCTGAAACTCGAATCAGCCGATATGAAATTCTGGTGGATGAGGAACTTGAAGACAGTCCACCAATGGCACTGCCCGGATCGTACATGACTCGGATTATCCCGAACCCCAAATCTACGCGGTCGGCATTCAATCCCGTGCCCGGCGATAATCAAATCGCAGCTGTCGTGTGTCCCACGTGTTATCTCGCGATGTACGATGGTCTGTTCGAACGTGTTCAATCGTGGGACGACCTCGATCAATTCAATCAAGAGGCCAAAAAGCTGCTTTCATCCGATGCCTTGATCAACGCCGTATTCAACCCTCACAAAGACGGCATATCTGTGCACACATTCTACTCGGGTTTCGATAATCTCGAAAGATCCGAGCTTCTCGAGATTGGAATCAGTATGCTCGGTGACGCAACGCCAATCATGGCTCATCATCTTCTCGCGTCAAACCCGCGGATGTATTTCAATGTTCTACGCAACGAGGCGCTTGTTCCGGCCGGTTTGATGAAATTCATCCAAGGCTTTTTGAAAATGCACCCAGAGTTGATTTGGATTGCGGAGAAAGACCGCATGACGGCGGATGCATTCCTCCTCCGAATCGTCAAGTTGCTCAACGAGCATAGGCGTGTATCAGATGTTGGACCCAGCGGCGCCCGAGGCGCATCAGAATTTCATTTGCGGCTGTCACCGGTCCCGACGGTGAACGATTTGGATCTACGCCGTATGGGACAAATTTGCCGGGCTTCTTTCGGCAAGCACAAGTTCTGATGCCGGGGAATAAACTGATCCAGCACGAACTACGGCTCATAAAACTCGTCTGCACGCAACGCCCCGACCTTCTCTCCACTGCGATTTTCAATTGCATTCCCGCTACTGAATTCCTCGAGTTTTTGCTCTCCCTCATCCACGCGCTACCCATCGAGTTCATTACTTGTGCCCTACCTCCACTTGAGCACTTGTACGACAACCGTCTTCCCAGCCTCATTCCGGTTTCACAGTTAATTTTAGAGATCATGTCGTCAACTGCCGTCTTCATGCCCGCGGACCCACACGTCCCTGCCAATCCCCCATCGACTGTCACTGCTGCTCGTACTCAAATTATCTTGCCTCCTGGCGGCGAGATTGACTTGGACACCGGTTGCAACCCTCCGACGGCCCAGATCGACCCGCCATCGAGGCTCGGGCACGTAGGGCTGGCCTGCGCAATATGTATGCGTCTGTTGGTATCCCACGCTCCGAATTTCCGGCACACGTCCTTTCCCCTGTCACCCAGTCGATTCCGCTCCCCACGAACCTGTTAATCACCGCGGCGCTTCGCTTAACTCGCAGTACACTGCTGCTGCCGGTACCAACGAACCTCCCGCTGTCTTGGCCGTGCAGTCCTCCGTCTCGCACCCCTCGTTGAGGAGATCCCCGCTCCGTCTGCTGTTACCGATCCCCGTCTTCGCACGGCACGTAAGCCGATGATCTTCGCCGCTCGCACGAACCTCAACAATTCGCGCATGGCACGGCGTTCTGTACCTTTCCCTCGTCGTCCCGCCCCCGAGCCCGTGGTTGATGATGATGGCCGTTCCGTTATCTGGGCACATCCCATCCGGATCGATGCCACTTATGTCCACGCTGCGATACAGCTCGCTCGCTTGATGCATGAGTGGTCGGAGACCTACTCCGTTGATCGTGTTGGTGAGGATCCCCGTGATCTTCTCCGCGAACGTGCTCGTCGTGCAGATGACCGCACGCACTCCCACTACGAACGCGAGCTCAACGACAAGTACAACGCTGCCGTTACTATCGAGGAGATCAAGTACATGGATCTGGGCCGGGAGCACAACCTGGGCTTTCAGTGCGATACCAGTCCTCCTGGTCTCATCCCCATCATGGTCCATCGCCACTGGACTCGTCTTCCATCCCACATCACCGCACTTGCCACGCCTGGCGGGGTTCCCAGCGATTTCGTTCCCTTTCGACTGCTTGTGCTGGAGGTCATGAGCCGCCAATTGCACGATCCTTGCGTTGCCAAAATCATGACGAGTCGCATCCCCGGCGAGTTTACGCCATGGAGGTTCATGACGGTGCCCGTCTCCGAGCACTACAAGTGGGTCACCAACGACGCCTTTGCCATTCAGTGCGCAGGTTTTCGCCAGTTATTCGTGGATTTCCTGGTGCAGGTTGAATTTACCTTGCGCCAGGAACTGATTGTTTTTCCGCCGTGTCTCGCTGACTACATGCATGACAAGATTGAACGTATCTTCCATTTCAGGAACTCTCCTCGCTTCTCGTCCTTCTTCGCATGTATGCAAGAATTCCGTCGCCCTTCTCCTCCGGTAGACATCAAGGGTCCTGACGACATCAACCGTTTCCATCCCCTCATCACGTCTTCGAGGACAAGTTCTTAGGCCGCGCTGCGCAAGCTCTTCGTCAATCCGATCTCAACGACCATCACACCTTGGCCACGACCATTGATCGACTCCGCAGCTACCGGTTGAGCACGACGCCAACACCATCATGCCGACATGCACCTCCGGATTTGCCACGGTCAAGGAGGTTCCGATCTTGCGGACCAGTTCGAGCCGACGGTCATCGAGAGAGAAGGGTGTCGGACGATCCGTTTGCCGATGTAACCCTAACAGCAATGGGTTTGACGAGTACGGTGGTGAGGAGTAGATTTATGTGCGCCGCTTCCCTCGTATCGACTCTCTCGCCGTTACCTACGCGCTGTTGTTCACCGTTACCTACGTGCTGATTAGATTTGTCGTATTCCCCCATTTACATTCCACTCCACTTTCCCCGCTCGTATAAATTTATCCCGTGCCCCGCGGACGCTTACGATTACCGAAATAACGAATCTGATTTCTATGTGTTCTTATCTTGGTCGTGGCAAGCGACCTTAAATTTTGCTATGGCTCAACACCATTATCCTCTCCGCACCCTATCCATCGGACTCTTCATATCCCTCCTGCTCATTCCAGCGCACTATCTGCTCACTCTGTTCGAGCTCTTCGCCTGCTACTGCCCTAAACTAGCACCATTCGTGTTTGTTGGAGTCCTGTGCTCCTTCACGATCACTCCCCGACCGACATTCTGGTTTATACCAGAATTCCATCCCCGAGAAATTCCCTTCGACCACGCAACGTTACTTTGTCCCTGGCAGACACTACGTGCATTTCACGCGAATCATCCCCGAGCCATCAGGCGATCAATCAAATCGATCACGCCGCCGTGATTCTTCCGTGCCGCGAAGTGATACCGAATCCGTTGATCCGTGTTACGACATTGACACGGAATATGAACCCACGACGGGATTTGCGATCAAACCCCACCTCGACGGCATGGAGCAGATATATATACCCTCGATGAGGTCGAGTAGGTCGATATTTTGCTTCCAATGACGTGCGACGAGTACGAATCGCAGAAGTCCTGACAGCGTACAAAAGAGTTGCGCAAAAAGTGAAACCACTTGCACAACCGTACCCCGAATATGCGCGGACTCGACGACAATTCCCCGAGGACCCTCTCATATCCCTGCCACCACTCACTCGACAACCTCCGGAGTTCGTTCCCACCGAAAAGCTGACTCGAGAACGAATGGATAGTCTTGAAATCAACCACGACGGGAATCTCACAGACGGAAGTGAAATTGTTCGAGCACATCATGCTTCTCAACCAAGATGCTCTCGCATTTGTTGAGACGGACAGAGGCACCTTCCGCAGCGACTATTTCTCCGACTACGTCTATCCTGTCATCGAGCACATACCATGGGCGTTCAAGAATATCCCTATCCCTCCTGGGATTCTCGACAAGGTCGTTGAGCTATTGAAGCTCAAGATAGCCCACGGCGTGTATGAGCACTCCCAGAGCGCCTACCGATCACGCTGGTTTTGTGTTTTGAAGAAGAGTGGAGCATTGGCATTGTCCCCGATCTCCAGCACTCTCAATAAAGTCACTGTTCGAGACGCCGGAAGTCCCGCCGATTCTGGACGAATTTGTTCAACCATACGCTGGATGCCAGATATTCACCGTCTTCGATTTATTTTCGGGTTTCGACGCACGTACTGTGACCCTGTAGATCGGGACATCACTTGCGTTCATGACGCCACTCGGTCTTCTCCGTCTCACCTGCTTGCCTCAGGGCTTCACCAATTCACCTACCGAGTTCCAACAGTGCATGGTATTCATTCTACAACACGAAATCCCGCATGTTGCCAATGTGTTCTCGACGATCTGCCAATCAAAGGTCCCTCGACAACAGTATCCTGACGAGCTGGCGAACCCACCAAGCTGCCCGAGAACCCCGGCATCCGACAATTTGTTGGGAGCATGCAGTTGATGGGTGCACCGGTGATGCATCGAGTCAAAAAGAGCCGGCGCCACGTTCTCAGCCAAGAAAACCAGATCGCACGCGCTGAGGTGTTGATTCTCGGTCAGATATGCAACGCGGACGGACGCTTGCCTGATCCCAATCGTGTCAACAAGATTTTGAATTGGCCGCCGCTCACAGACGCCAAGTCTGTTCGTCGATTCCTCGGTCTTTGCGGAGGTGTACGAATTTGGATTCCGAATTATTCTGCACTTGCCCGTCCACTCGCCCAGCTCTTCCATCGAGACGCAGAGTTCATTTGGAGTACAGAACAAGCCGAGGCCTTTGCCAAATTGAAGGAATATGTAACGACGGCACCAGCATTAGTCAATATCAACTATTCCTCGGATCGCGCTGTCTACTTCTCGGTCGATTCAAGTTTCCGTGGTACAGGCTTCATCCTGGCACAGGAAGACACCGATGGACCGTCGCAGACCCGCTCGCTACGGTTCTCTGCCATTCAACGAACGAGAGTCTCGATATTCGCAGCCCAAACTCGAGCTCTACGGCCTTTATCGCGCACCTCCAGCATTGGCGATTATTCCTGTTCGGAATCAAACAGTTGAATATCGAGGTTGACGCCAAGTATATCAAAGGCATGTTGAACGCACCCGATCTGCAGCCCAATGCAGCTATCAATCGCTGGATTCAAGGCATCCTGTTGTTTGATTTCAACTTGATTCACGTCCCCGGAAAATCTTTCCACGCACCTGATGCTCTCTCTCGACGGGAACTTGGTGAGGGCGAAACTATCGAAGACCACGACGACTCGTGGTTGGATGATATCGCTCTCCTAGCTCTCAATGCCGGCAAATTGCCTTCCACCTTCCACAATTTCTATCTCACTCATGCCCGTCCCACTCTTACTTCCTCTCAATCATATCCCACTGCTTCTGTTTATGCCAATCACACTTCACCACCTCTCTCCCCTTTCGATTCCACTCTATTCGATATTCGACATTTCCTCATTACGCTCCAGTTGCCTAATTCCCGCAGACGGAAAAGCAACGTCGTCTACAGGCCAAGCGTCGCTTCCTGAAAAGACTGCCGACTATTACATGAAAGGAAGCCAGATGTTCAAGCGCAACCACGGGAAAATGCCCCAGCTTGTTATTTTTGACCCAGTCAAGCGGGTTGAAATTCTAACGCAAGCTCACGAGATGTTGGGACATCGTGGCGAAGCAGCAACACTGGAAACGATCCAGCTACGTTTCTTCTGGCCCCACATGCGCACTCAAGTACTCGAACATGTCCGTTCATGTCACGAATGTCAACTGCGCGCACGAACCTCCATGCAAATTCCGCTCACCGTATCCGCACCGGTCACCGTTTTCTCCAAAGTATACATCGACATCATGTTCATGCCCCTGGCACGTGGATTTCGATACATTGTAGCAGCCAAGGATGATCTCTCCGGAGTCACCGAAGCCAGAGCACTGCGACGTGCCAATGCAAAATCCCTAGCCAAGTTTTTCTGGGAAGAGATTTATTGCAGATACGGCGTAATTCTCCAGGTCACTACGGACAACGGATCCGAAGTCAAGGAAGCGTTTGCGATCTTGATGGACACCCTCAACATCCCGCATGTCAAGATTTCCCCGTACAATTCACGCGGCAATGGTGTTGTCGAGCGCGGACACTTTATTCTCCGAGAATCCATCATCAAGGCCTGCGAGGGCAACATCAATCTGTGGCCCCTCAAGCTTCATCCTGCTGTATTTGCGGATCGTGTTACGTTCAGACGGGCTACGGGACAAACCCCCTACTTCACACTACATGGATTCGATCCCATCCTCCCATTTGATCTCACAGAGTCCACATTCCTGGTCGAGGGATGGAAGACACATATGAGCTCTAGTGAACTGCTTGCTCTACGCACCCGTCAAATCGAACGCAGACCCGCAGACCTTGCACAAGCTGCTGAGCGCTTGCTTGCTAGTCGTATTCGATCCAAGGAGGAATTTGAACGCCGTTACGCAGCCAGATTCTACCGCGAAGTCTACCATCCCGATGAACTTGTCCTTGTTCGCAATTCCCGCGTTGCCAATGACCTTGGTCGTAAATCCAAAGCCAAATGGATTGGTCCCTACGCTGTTGTACGCAGAACAAAGGGCGGATCATACGTCTTACGCGAACTTTCCGGTGCAATCAGCACCCAGGGCATTGCAGCTACACGCCTTCTGCCGTATATTTCCCGTGGAGATCCTCGCCTGGCTCAATTAGCAGACGGACTTCCGACTGATGGGATGCTCGAACACGACTCTGACGAAGAAATGGACGTGGATGACCAAGACGAGGAGTCACTCGAGCTCCTGGATGAAGATGATGTCTAACAGTCGAAATCATATCCTTCCCCCCATCTCAATCTCATCATATACATCTCCTCTCGTCTCACTTGTTTCCTGGCGTCCAACTTCGTTCAACACGACCGAGGACGGTCGGTTATTCCCGTGCCCCGCGGATGTGACACCATTTCATGGTTTTACATGAAAATACCCTCGGAACTGCCATTCCCTCACATCCACAATCCATTCACGATTCCTTCCAATGTGCCAGTGATTCCATATGTTTCATTCTACTGGAATATGAGTTGTGCGCGCATGCACACGGCTGGGATCGAACCATGGAAAAGTGTTCGGCAATTTCCGATCGGGTTTTGGAAAACATCGTTTCGCTCGGCCGCCCGACCTATACCCTAAACCTTTTACTTCTCTATGGAAGCATGTGACCCTGCATTCATTAGAACCCCGAGCCGCCGCAAGAAATACATTTCCGGGCACCATGCGGACAAATGGGCAGATGACTCTGCGTTTCGACTTTCTATTGGACGCACGACCGCTACCGAATTCCTGGGCTCTTTTGGATTTTTACACGGTCACCCCTGCATTCAGGAACATCCCCATTTACACTGGCTCTTCGTTTTATCCACTGATAATCTCTTGGTTGCATTTTCATTGTTTCATTGTTTGTTTCCTCTATTTTGGGTCTCTGGCCGTATATAAGCCAAGATGTATGTAGTAGTGAAATGTCACATTTCTACCCATCATTCTCTATCGCAAAGAGAATTTGCCTAGTGCTTCCAAACATCTGTCCAAGGAGAGAATAACCTCCTACGACTCTGCTTTCTGCCATATTTGCCCTCCCGTCTTACTCGCTCGAATCTACTCACGAAGAGTACATTCTTCGTCGTATCCATTGACGTTCTGTTATTACAGGACTTCAGTACCTCATTTCGCGTATCACGAAACAACCCACGTACCACGTACATTCCGCCACTCCCAAAAGACATCTGTCTTTCTCCATTCGAGTTCGCTTTCCAGATAGTTGGACGGTTGCAAGCACTCTTTTGGTCTAGATCCCCACTCACCGAGTATCGTGGCCAAAGTCAAGCCAGGACGATATTTCGGAGTATTTGTTATACGTATCGACAGCGCGGGAGGCCGTGTAATACGCAGTTGGACGAGTGAGTTCTGTATCTTCCCTTTCTCTGGAAATCAACCTGATATGTGATTGCATCTTTGACCAAGAACTCCCCATCGAATGCGACGACGAGTATTGGAATCCGGAGGACGACGGAGCGCAGGCGTTCAAACAGCCGGAGGACAAGCCGTCCACGATCACTTTCTTTAATTGCTACCTCCGGTTGAACAACTTGCTCGGCTTTAGTTTGAAAATGCTGGTGCGTTTTTCTCAGAGAGGATTGAGCCGACGCTTACCACGTCTCGCTCGCAGTACTCGCTGGCTAAAACCAAAGAGCTCCTTGCGGTGCGGAACGACAAGTGGGAAGAACACCTCGTTGCGGAGCTCGATTCAGCGCTCAACGCGTGGGTTGATGACCTGCCAAATCATCGTGAGTCTTCCATCCCTCGCTGTCCGTAATTAATCCTTTCGCAGTCCAATGGGAGCCGAACCGCATGGAAGACCCCAATTCCATCTTCTTCGCCCAGTCCGTTCATCTGTATTGCTCGTACTACCATGTGCAGATGACGATTCACCGCCCGTTTATACCTATGATAAGAAAGGGAGCGTCGACGGTGGGTCGCTCCGTCCTTACCTTTGCTGAGAAGGAGAATGACTGATTGGCATAGGCTCTACCATCTCTCGCGATATGCACGAACGCCGCTCGGTCATGCAGCCACGTCGCCGAGATAGCTCGCCAGCGGAAGAAAGGCGGGGTGCTTCCACATCTTATTGTGCGTGTCGTTTCCCTCCCGGTTTCATTGGTTGAAGACATGCCCAGATTCCCACGTTCACGGCTGGGCTCATCATGCTCTTGAATCTCTGGAGAGGGAAACGTACGGGGCTCCCACCGCATATGAATACCGCCGTTGAGGAAGTGCATAAGTGTATGGCCGTGATGCAGGAGTGTGAATCCCGGTGCGTTTGGTTGTCGGAAGGAGTTTTCAAACTCAGTTCAACATATTCCTCGACTTGCAGATGGCAGACGGCAGGGCTATACTGGTAAGCTATCATATCTACAGTCCTCGTCCCGATGCCAAACTACTCGCCTGACTTGAAAGGGATCTATTGCACGAGCTAGCTCTACTCGGCAAGCTGCCTCTTCCAAATCCTGCGACTCGCTCTAGACCACACAATAATGTGAACAAGCGCGCGCGGGAAGAGGACGGCGCCGCAGAGCACCCAGGGGCGGCGTCTCCGAGTCCATTTGTCAAACTTCCGTTACACACGAGGGAACTTGGGGCAAGGATCGCCCTGCCGGAGCACTCAGAGTCTGCTACAGCGTCGCCACCACCGGTGCCGAGCAGCCATGGAAGCAGTGATACGTGGTACCCTCGTCAAACCTCCACAGCTTCGTTCGGCTACCAGGATTTGCCACTGGCTCCAGGCGCGGTTGATGGCGATGGCGAGCTACTGTCAAGTTTCTTCCAGACCAGTGCCACCACGTCCTGGTTTGAGGGTGGTTTTGCCCCTGGTGATTCTGAACCAGGGGTCTCGAACGCGACTGTTTTTGGTGACCCGTTGGAGATTTGGACTAGTGCGCCCACGGGTTTGGAGTACGTATACACTTTGGATTCCAACTTTTCCCGTGTAGGACTCCTACTGATTGTGCTTAGGCTCGAAGATTGGGGGGCGTATTTCAATCTGATGACTGATTTGAATCATGAATGGGAGAACGTTGCTGGTGGGGCGGGCGAGTGAAGAACGCAGCGGCACAAGTAAATTCACGCTTAGATTTCTGTTTCAGATCACTTCCTATCCGTTGTGCGTCAGCTAGATAAACTTTGTGTGGAATATTCTGCAGGTCATCGACATATCCCAATAGCTGCACCATTAGGATCCCCTTTATTGCTTACACAATGAATCGGCCCTTGAGCGTCTCACCGAGGAGGGCGTAAAAGCTGCTGGATTTCCGGATCTCGAACTTGAACGTTTGTCTCAGAGGAAGGCTTCGCCGAGGAAAGGTACCAGACATTGCGGGAGATCCATCGTGCAATGGGTTTTGATTCGGATATTTTGGATCATTTGGATGTGGCCTGGTATCCGGGAGCACGTCCGCTGCTTGTTCTGAAAGATAACGATGAATTGTGCGAAATGGATGGTGATGAGTACGGTCAAGGACAAAACAGAAGCCTCAAGGAGACCTCACTCTATCAAAAGCATTCTGACGAACGGGGTGAATTTTTTAAACAGGTTCAACGTTCTGTAAATAGTGTAATTGGCGGGATGTTTGCTACACGAGCAAGTCCAGTCCAGAATGGAGTCACTTCGTTCACAGAAAAACCTTCCGCAGATGTCGCTCTAAACGTCTTAGCCGCCGAGCGTTTGCAATTGCTGAAGACACCCGGGAGCGCACAGATGTTGCGTTTGCGTCCATCGAGTCGTCCGCTTCCGTCATGGAATCGCCCTCTTCTTCCTTTGTGTTTGGGAAGACGGTCGTGAAATACTCCAAATCGGAGATAATTGCAAGACCTTCGCTGAGGCGGTTGTTCTGCATCATGCGGCATAGAATGCGTAGGAGACATTGTATCGGTTGAATCCAGACAAGTGATGACATGGAAGATCCAGAGGCAACAGTCTGGTGAAAGATTGGTGTGCACTCTGAGGAGACTTCGGCGGTATGGCACTCACCTGAGTCCACTTGTGAAGCGGAATCAAGCTCTGGTAAGTCAGCTTTGAAACCATGAACTCGATCCAGTGGGTGAGCTCGTCGTTGAGGAAATTGGTGACAGTTCTCTCCAGCGTTGGATCCCATGACAATATTGCTGTCAGGTGAGCCATCCAGAAGTTCACTGCATACCAATGAATTTCCTCGAAGAATTCCGGTACTGTTGGCGGCGGTGCACCATCAGGACTCCAGTTCTCCGAATACTCGCATTCGGCCATGCGCGAGGGGCTAAAAGTAGCCCCAGCGAATTCCATGCAGTGAAGAGCAAGGCACTGATGATGGACCTCGGGGGCAATTCGTTGAGGATCTCGAGCCCGGCCAACGAGGTAGTCCCGGTACGAGCCGTGCAGAATCTGTGCCGGCTGCTCGGCGTCCATTAAGCCAGTCACCAGAGATCCCAGTTGTAGGAGAATTTGTTGGACAGTGCGTTTAGTTGGGGACAAACGTCCTAAGGTGTCTATGGTGAGGGGAGTTTGTTGAACAACCAAGAAGCCCATGGATGTTGCATAGCCGCTTGTGAAATGGATATCGTCCCAGTCGCATTTGGCCATGATGGCAGAATACAAGGAGTCAATTTTCTCCTCCGGTGGCAGTTGCCCGTGTCGCGTGTCGTCCAATAGTTGTTCCAGCTCTTCATCGGGACTAATTCGGGAGGCGATATAATCACAGACAGTCGCAATCCAAATGAAAAGACCCTCCGCTCGTTGGAGCAGACGTTCGAAGGTCTCTGCGTCCGGCCACTTGTCAATGCAGCGGTAGTCGGCGATCTCCTTCAATCTAAAGTCCAAGAAGACGGTCATATCGCGGTGGTTTTCGTCGCCATGAATTGCGAGCGAATGTCGTTTGATGTTGGGCCCAAGGGCGTGAAGAATCGCGTGGTCCGGACGGGAAGTCACAAACACCCGGAAGAGCCCAGCCTGTTGTTGTATTTGAGTGCGCAGAATGAGAGGGACGTCGGATGTCTCGGCGTCGTTCAAAGCGTCGATGACGAGAGCCACGGGCCCTCGGATCTGGCTCCGCACCAAAGGCCCCAACACCAATCGTTCAAAAAGGTTTGTAGTCGGCAGGAAGTGGATTATGCGGGGGTCGGCTTTGAGCACGGCGGAGATTTCGTCTGCGACTTCAGGATACTTGGATCCGATGTCGTGCGCCGTTTTGAAAACAAAATCCCTGGGACGAACGCAATGGTCGGTTTCGTCAAAGAAGAACGAAGATGCAAGTAAACCGGTGTCGAAGCACTGCTTGGCAATTGTATGCGCAAGAGCAGTTTTCCCGCTTCCCACAACATCGGCAACGAGGAAGATCTGGTCTGCGCCATGGACATTGTCGCTGCATATCCAGGTCATCACATTGTCGATATAATGCTGCCGCGTGTTCGGAAGACACAGGAGCGCCTCGTTCCAAGCCGGCTTCGAGGTATACGGCAAATCGAAAATCGTTATCTTGGTGGCTGACGACGAGTCGACGAATCAGCCAGATTTCTTGTCCGCGGGAATGTCATACCTATAATGCGCATCTCGTCCTGAAGTACAGCGGCGAGCTTCTGAATAACTGTTTCATTTCTTTTCAGTGTAAGATGAGAGTGTCAACCAGCCAGAGAGCGACGTACATGGTGGAAACATTCACGATGGCACCTTCTCCAACTCCACCTTCGCCGCCTGCGCCCCGACCCTTCCCACCCTGGCCTCCAATGCCGCCTGTGGACATCCCTGAATTTCCAAAACTTAGAAGACCGAAATTTGAAATCCCGAACCATAGACATTGATTACGGTGCCGAAAGGAGCCTGTATCGCCGGTGCTGCGACCTCGAATCACCGAATTGACTCTGAAACACGGTGTTTCATCTCTTCCACCGTGGTGGAGCTCGTAGAAGTTTTGAACAGCTGAACGATGGTCGGTCTTCCGTGAAGTTTCTCCATGTCCTTGACGATCTGCTGCAGCGTCCTGGATGCTGACATCAGGGGGCATCGAGGGGATAAAAATGTACAATACGAAGACAATCGATCCATGGCCCGCTGCATCTCCACTGGGGGTGTCTCGTCGTCCAGATATTTCTCCATCGCCATCTGGACGTTTGTCTGTACGTGGGAGCTGACGTCTGTCCATATGCGCGTATCAGAGCGAAAACTCTATCGTCGAGGGTGTGTCAGCGAGGTCCGTAGAGGGCTACGAGAGAGGCGAGATTCACTCACTTTCGCAAGCTCAGTGATCCGAACCATGGAGGCCACCACACTTTGCAACGGCTGGGTGGCCATGTTGAATGGATAAGCGAGGGCTGATGGCGAGTCGCGCCCTTGCTCCTGCGCTGCTCCACACACTGCTCGAGGTCCCTGTTAAAGGATACGTGGCAACAGGTGAAGCTGTGTTCTCACGTGCACTGCCCTAAGAATGGAAGGCGCCGTTGTCAGATGCGGCGGGCTGATTGATTGTGTCCTCCTAGACGAACGGCGAGGAGATTGTAATTTCAATGCATGTTCGTGGCTCTGAAGAAAAACGCGGAGATGATCCAGAGCTAGCGAGACTGGCAGCGTTGAAGGGCATATTGTACCTGAATCGTCGCGCGTACAGTGCTTGTCTCCACAAGCTTCGCGGAGCTTGCGGAGCGTCGAGGGTCTGTAAAAGAGACTATCCACAGGCGGCTGACAATACTTGATCGTGGATCGGTGGTAACACTTCCAGATCCGGGGCCGTAGAAACATTCTTCCGGTATGTCGGAAATATAATCTAGAGCCAATCCACTGCCGTCTCCAGAAACGCCGCCAATATATGATATCGCTCAAACAACGAGCATCTTGCCATTTCAACAAGAAGTACCTGTAGTTATACACAGTCAAATAGATAATAAAAATCAGTTACTGCAGGGCTTGAATGAATTCTCAAGCGCCATACACAGAGAGTGTAATGCTTGTCACTGGGGAAGGCTATGTGTCAATTCCAATCAGCCTTTAGAATGGATCCCAAGTGACAAAACCACTCGCCGGCGTTCTACAATCGAAATGCCGCCCGCCACCAGGTGATAGACTGGCTGGTACGTCGGGCTGAGTCGAGTTGTCAAAATCCAGAGTTGAACAGAAAACACACTTATCCCATCTCACCTGAACGCTCCTACTTGACTCGTGTCGGGTGAGCTTCCAACCGTGTTGTACCGGCGCAGGACGGAGGTGAACCGGGGTTATCGGATACGCATGTAAATCGACGGGCGTCTCGGGCATATGTAGTTTCTCTGCATCGCGGGCGGTATCACGCGTGAGGGTTTCCGGATGAAAAGCCGACATCCCAGTTGAAAATCCCGCGTAGGGATCAAACTCGACCTCCTGCGCCTCGCCGTCCTGCTCGGACGGGAACACCGACACGCTAGGACTGGGCGAGGCCCCGAGGAGGCGGGATTTGCAATCAATTTGCACCTCGTACTGACCCCGTTCCAAAGGGGTCAAGTCAGCGGGAAGAGGCACGGACTTGGGTACATTCCCCCGCTTCCTCGCTCGTCGACGTGCGATCCAGCGTGCAAGTCCGTATATGGCTATCCCGAGGAGCGCAAGCCCGCAGAGGGAACCTGCCATGCATGAGTGACGCGCGCCCGGAAGGAGACGTCGGAGCGACTCACATCCGATGATGATCCCGACTGTGGCACTTGAAGAGGACTTGTGCGCTGGTGAGCCGTCAAAATCGAGAACGAGGAACATGGGTGGTAGGCGATGAAGGGAGAGTTACGAAGACAATATTATAAGTAGAGTCGGAGACCACTGTATCGAATGCGAGTTCGGCGTCTGCGGTGTATGTGGTGTATCACGGCTTAGAATGTTTCTTCCGAGTATCAACTTTCAAGCGGAGTGGCGATCCCGGAATCATCCGATATGCCCGGCAGCGGATATATCATGCAGAGGGCTGCTTACGCCGCGATGATGGTACTACTAGTATCAGTAATAGTACCACAAACGGACTGAGCCAGGGAAGTGCGAAAAACATTGGCACGGAAACCGGGGATACCCACGGAAACGAGTCCCAGATAGACCGCGGCGAGTGGTATGGCCAGGGAAGTGAGGCTACTCGTCCGGGGCTAAAACCAAGGCCGTATATTAGCCACTCGCATTCAACGTCGGCATACGCACCTGGTGTCCCACATCCAGCTCATGCTCCTGAGCGCACTCTTGCGACTTCCGGGCTTGGAGGTTGCAACTGGACAATGCCAACCCGAGAAAGTCTGACGACGCGGTCTAGGCTGGTGTCGATGCTAGCGCCCAACTAGCGTCGAATCTCGATGCGTAAAAGTACGAGTAAGTACAAAAGGAAACGCGTCATGAGTCATGACGCTGGACGGCGCCTCCGGAGCCGCAATGGAACGGCGGCGTTGGGTTTTCAAGTGGATACACGGAATCTTGAGTCTCTAGGAGCGACCTGGGCAGTGGCACGGCGGTGTAACGTGTTGGTGGCTGCTGGTGGTGGAGAAAAAGATCGGGATCAGTACTATTCGGATCACGGAAGCACGGGCAGTATTCGGATCATAGAAACACGTGATCTAGACGCACCTTTCCCTCTCCCTTTGCTCCCTCCATGTCGTCCTTTCATACTGTATCCAGCCAGGGTCGAAAAAAACTTCCGAAGTTCGGATCCCGATGCCCCCTTGGTCGGAAAAGTGAACTAAGGACCCCCGACCCCCTACCTCACCGAAAACGAGAGGCCGTAAAGGGGTCGAGATTGGCGCCAAGACAAGTACTTAGTTCCGATAAGTTTGCGGTAAGTACAAGATAAGTATCGGGCACAAGGGGGTATGGGCCCCCGGTACGAAATTTCGATCCCGATGCCCCCTTGTTTCCGACCCTGTGTATAATTTTTTAAGGGTGCCTACCCCTTGACCGCCCCACCAAGCTTCTATGAATCACTTCCAACGTCGATGCACATTTCAGTGTCCGGGCTAACCTACAGCTTCCGGGCCCAGATCGAGACCACTCATGAGCCGCCTTGGCTCATTACTCATGCATGTGGAGACGCCGGTCCATATATGGACCCGCGTGCGTGATAAGGATCCTTCCGTTGATGTCGGCGCCGTAAGTAGTCGACAGTCCCTGTCAGACACTTTTCACAAGTCTTTCTTTGGTCTTTCTTACTGGTTCACTGATTGGGATTTGGAAACAGAGGACAGACAGAAATTTATAGAGGTCATTCCCAAATATTATCATTCTCAGTTGTAATAGTGTACTAGTACTTGAATCAAAGGAGGTAGGGGTCAGGAACCCGAGTGAGTGTTGCCGTGCCCAGAGGTGAGCAACAGAGTTGAACGGGGTTCCTAGCTGAGCTCTTCAAGTCTTATGGTATTGCATTGAGTCTCAATCCCCGAGAGATAGGCAGCTGGAAGTCACGAGCCGCAGTAGGCAGTTGATGTTGTCAGAGGATGGGGTGCCGGCAGCGTGTGACCCCGAAATCCAAAACAAGTCCGCCAAACACTGCCGGCGATGGGCCATCGGATCTAGAATTGAACTTGAAAACTCATTGGATGATGCCTGATGAAGCATGGGTTCAAATGAGGATTTAGCTCCGAAAGGACCCACGAAACGGCGCAATTCGGCCATCTCGTGTCAGACCCATTTTAAACCCGCGTTTCAAATTGTCATTACGCGCTGCCGGAGACTTCAAGGAGATTTGATTACAGGAACCACGACATGGTGAGCAAACAAATCTCCCTCTCTTCTTCGATTTTTTCTCTCTTTTTTCTCTCTTTTGCAACTTGATTAATTCTGCTTCTCCACAGACATACGACATGAGCCCGCCTTGGCTCATTACTCATGCATGTGGAGACGCCGGTCCATATATGGACCCGCGTGCGTGATAAGGATCCTTCCGTTGATGTCGGCGCCGTAAGTAGTCGACAGTCCCTGTCAGACACTTTTCACAAGTCTTTCTTTGGTCTTTCTTACTGGTTCACTGATTGGGATTTGGAAACAGAGGACAGACAGAAATTTATAGAGGTCATTCCCAAATATTATCATTCTCAGTTGTAATAGTGTACTAGTACTTGAATCAAAGGAGGTAGGGGTCAGGAACCCGAGTGAGTGTTGCCGTGCCCAGAGGTGAGCAACAGAGTTGAACGGGGTTCCTAGCTGAGCTCTTCAAGTCTTATGGTATGGCATTGAGTCTCAATCCCGAGAGATAGGCAGCTGGAAGTCACGAGCCGCAGTAGGCAGTTGATGTTGTCAGAGGATGGGGTGCCGGCAGCGTGTGACCCCGAATCCAAAACAAGTCCGCCAAACACTGCCGGCGATGGCCATCGGATCTAGAATTGAACTTGAAAACTCATTGGATGATCCTGATGAAGCATGGGTTCAAATGAGGATTAGCTCCGAAAGGACCCACGAAACGGCGCAATTCGGCCATCTCGTGTCAGACCCATTTAAACCCCGTTTCAAATTGTCATTACGCGCTGCCGGAGACTTCAAGGAGATTTGATTACAGGAACCACGACATGGTGAGCAAACA
>JARKIF010000336.1:0-27425 GCA_029378245.1 Roridomyces roridus | reverse complement strand
GGAAGCGACATCGTCATAACGCTCTACCTATGCCACTTCTTCAACGAACACAAGAAGAATGGGCTGCCGAGGACGCACGAGATGCTCAGCATGTTGATGCTAAACGCTATCGGGCGCGGCGTGCTCACTTCGATATCTCGGCGTTGACTATGATCCTTTTCCTCGCCACTCCAGGGACGTTCTATTTCCTCGGTATCGCACCGTGCAGTAAACGTACGTACCTTTCCTCTCCTCCTCGTGGCTATGACTGATTCGCCGTGCAGTATACATGAACAGCATGCTCCTCAGTGTGTAGTATCCGTGGTTTCCTCAGCATGTCCACTCACCTCTATCTATCATCAGCCTCAATCTGCGCGAGGCCATGCGGGGGCAAGGTCAAGAACGGCGAATTGTCGGAAAATCACACTGGTCAGCCCAGCGGACCCATCTCTACAGTCGAATTCGTGCATCCGCCTGATAGTACCGTACGTTCACACATTCATGGATTTCGTTTGTTCAAGGGTCACATATGCATAGATGGCTTCGGACGATACGCGGGACAAGCCTGCCTTCGAGATGTCGCAGTTCACGTCTATCAGCGAGCTCACCTCGATGGGCGGTTATTCGAGCTCGTCGGTTGGGGTGTTCACCGAGTCGACGTCGTCTGTCGCCGTGCCTCGCGTCGTGATCGATGAGGCCGTCTAGGCATGAGCACGAGAGGAGCCGTGGAGTTTGGAGAGGAGATGTTTTGATTGCTGACTGCTTTCTTGAACGAACGCTACCCGTACTTACATGCGCACCTTCCTTGCTTGCTACGATCCAAACCCTCATTGTGTATACTATGCGCTCCTTGTCTAGATCTGTAACCCTAGTAAATACTTGTACGATACTTGCATACCTACTGCTTGCTTCGATCGAAACCTGTACATTAAATCCCACTGCAAATAGTTGTACGATACTTACATATCGCGTCTGCGAATATACACCCTGGTTTTTCAGCAACTTCTTCGATGAAAGGATTAAAGCTTTCTATATTCAATCTACTTCAACTACGCCAACTCCACCTTCCTTCACACCGCCGGCGTCTTCCCCGGCGTCGGCACAAACCTCGCACGGAACTTCCACTGTGCGCCCGGGATGTACATTGGTTTGTCCAATACCAGATACTCGGTCACGCGTTTACGCTGCGCGGGCACGATCTGTAGCGCTTTGCTCCCTACACGCGGTGCACCCTCGCCATCGGCATTGGCGAGTAGGCTGGCGCTGCCGGCGGGTGTGTGGAGCGGGCGGCCGTGTTTGTCGTAAATCTCGACACTCTGCAGGAAATTTTTAGTAAAGGACTCTGGATTTGGAAGGAAGGAGGAGTAGCCCCTACCTGCTCGGTATCAAACCGCACGAGCGCCTGCACTGCGACACGACAGCCCGTCTCGGGGAGGTCTTTACCGTAATGCCCGTCGGCGGCTCGTAGAGAGACGATTCGCGTCGGGGTGACCTCGCGGTGGAATGTCCAGCGGTAGAGATGCTCTGGATCGCGTTTGCGTACGAGTTCTGTGAGTTCCGTTTGGTACGCGTCGCTCGTTAGGTCTGTTATGCGAGGTGATTTTCTGTCGTTCATGCATGGTAAGATATGAAATGGATGGGAACGGAAGGAATGGGCACGTACTGCATCAGTGTAGTGTTCAGCTTGATGTACCGCTCGAGGGCCTCTTGACGGAGAGGCGCACCCATGCGGAGGATTTCAGGGACTGGGCCTTGAAGATGTTTTTCAAGTAGTGGTATATAGACTTGACGACGCCCATATCGTTGTCGATTTTGGTTCCAGGGAACGCGTCTGACATGGCTATATGGCGCATTCTATGTGTGCTTGCGTGAGATGAGGTTCATTCGGACGAGAGGATACTAACGAAAATGCGTTTTGCCGGCGTTGAGTCTATTACTCCAAACCTGGCGGTACGCGGCCGATATTGAAGGGTACTGTCTCCACGTTTTGAAGCCGACAGAGTACGGGATCATGTGGTCTAGTATAATGAGCGACTTGGACGTCGTCAAAGAGCGAAACCAACCGACCCATTAGTGGAATCAATACTGGCGGCGGTGTGCGGCCCTGCTTCTTGACAATTTCTCTCTGGCGCTGGTATTCATGGTACGCGGCAACATGCCTTTCCTCGTCAGTCATTCCGGGGCTGTCCGTCTCGACTGGGGGTTTGCATGGCGTCTGGTCACTGCGGCCACTTGGGCTGCTATAAGCCGCGCTCGGAGCCCTGAAGACGAAGAAGACGACGACGGAGGGGCTTTGGGTGATTTTTCAGGCTTCTTTTGGGCTGCACGGGTGGCATAGTTGCGTAGCAGAGACGGGGACAGGCGCGTCCGCGAATGCGGCAGCATTCCGGGCGGGATGTTGACTTTTGTTTGGAAACCTCGGCACGGAATTCGCGTCTACTTTTCGTCTTACCGTCATGCCTGTGAGCTCCCTCGACGTGCATTCCGTTGTATTCTATATTCATTAACTTCGCAGCGTCAATCTCGCGGTCGTTCCTCGTCCACCTCGGCACGCGCTGCCCCGAAACCGGCCGCTGCTCCCGCCCCCGCTCAGGCTCGCGGTGCTCACACTGCTGCTGCACCGGCTGGCTACGCCCCGGCCCATGCCCCTGCTCCTCCCGCCGCGGCTGCTGCTGCTCCCACCAAGGAGCCTGGCATGATGGCTCAAATGGCTGCAACTGCCGGCTCGGTAGCGATCGGAAGCACCATCGGCCACGGTCTGTCCAACATGCTCTTTGGCGGTAGCAGTAGTGCTCCTGCTGAGCAGGCTCCTGCCCAGCAACAACAGCAGGCATCTACGATGAGCTGTGAAATTCCTGCCAAGGGTGCGTTACTTGTCGAACGTTCGTTCTTTTCTAAAACTGTCCTAGACTTTACGATGTGTCTGGAAAAGGCTGACATGCAATCCTGCTCTTACTACCTCGAGCAGCTCAAGGCCGTATGTTTTTCTGCCTATTGCTTCAGAATGAGACTGATTTTTACCTCGGTAGTGCCAAGCTGCGGCTAAGCCTTACTAGATTTTCTTGGGTTTACTTGTGTAGTCGCACCCGTGAATAACACTCGTCTCGTCTAGAAAATTCTCCGGCCTTTGAGACGCGTTCATGTCCGGCATTACTCATCTGCTATGACAAACTAATCTACACGACTAGCCACCCACTCCTCCACATCCTTCTTGAAATCCTGCTCATACAGCCACCCCAAGTTGAATGGTTCTCTGCCTGCTCCCGCCCCAGGAATCCTCCTCAGATCAATCTGCTTGTTCAGAGCCAAAACACGATCCACCCTCTCCTGCCGATAAGTCTGCCAGAACTGGAGCGCATCACCGACGTTCACCTTCCCAGCACACCCAACGAGGAGGGCGAGCATATAACTGTCCTCAAACGCCTGATTGATACCCTGCCCGGCACTTGGCGGGATCGCATGCGCCGCGTCTCCGAGGATGAGCACGCGATGATGCCTCTCGCTCGCCCATTTATCGAGACGGGGAACGATGTAGAAGGGCCAGACGTTGATTGTCTCGGGGTTGATCTCTGATACGGCGTTGCGTACGAATTGAGGGAAAGAAGCGTCCGAGGCAACAGCACGGAGGAAGGAGATGGAGGAAGCCTTGTCGGCGATGAGGGCGTCCCAGGCTTCTCTGGACGGTTCGGGGCCCTCGAGGCGGCGCTGCCGGCCGATGAGGACTTGGGAGCCGTCAGGTTGCTGAGGGGCGATGACGAAGGCGCTGTGGGTTGGGTGGACGATTGTGACAGGAATGTGGTATCCCTCAGGAAGCTGCAATTGCGCTGTGGGCACTGCGGCTGTGACACCCGTCATACCCGTGAACGCAGGAACGAGGTCTGGGTGCAGGTACTTGCGGACAGTCGAATGGATGCCATCCGCGCCAACGAGGATGCTCGCTGTCTCTGTCGTACCGTCGGCGAATTGGAATGTGACACCGTCCGCGCTCTCGTTCACCACATGGCTGAATTTTCGGCCGAAATGGAGGGGCACTCCGGTCTTGTTGAGCGCGCTCATCAGCGAGTCGATGAGGACGGTGCGGAAGATGCGAAGTCCCTGATAGCCATACTTGTCTTTGCTACCGAATTCGTACTCCTCGAGGAGCGTACCGGCAGTGTCGCGAAAGTGAAGCGTGTCGAAATTGTGGCCCTGTTGCTTGACGGTTGAATAGACACCCAACGCGTCGAGGACACGCAAGGCGTTGGGAGAGAGCATGACTGCACCGCCGATGTTGAGCGGGGAGGCACGAGATTCGTAGACTGTGCATGAGATACCCTGCTGGTGGAGGGCGAGGGCGAGGCAGAGGCCGGCAAGTCCAGAACCGATGATGGCGACGTTCAGGTTGGAGGAAGACATGTTTGGATGAGATGCCAGGAGGTGCTTTTCATTGCGCTTTTTATGTGCTTTCGAGATTGAATGGGAGGCGCTATTGGGCGAGCGTCGTTGCCATTTCCCCGCTGTTGGTGGTTGATCGCAGAAATTTGGCCGATCAATTACTCATGCTGAATGACTAAACTGTGCGACACATTTTCCTCCAAAGTCACCATACAGCATCGTCTTGACAACGATAATTCTGGATATCAACCAAAAACACCAAGAAAGCTGCCATGACTTTTTCACCGTGCGCGGTGTTAGTGCTCCATACTCCATGTCCAATATTGCCTAATTTGGATTCTGGCGGTTAGGTGTTTGGTCAAGCTTGGGCGTCTGACAACTTACTCCCAGCATTCATGATGCGATGGACCTCAACGCCCACCCGACGTGAGGTATCCCTCGTCATCTTCTCCCTCACTGTTTTCGCCCTTGCATACAACATCGACACGTCCATTCGCCTTGTAGGCCTCACACGACAAAATACTGGGTTGCTTAGTCGACTTGGTTTCGCGGGCAAGGCGGCCATTGGACCAGATGGGAGGACGGAGACTCAGACGCGGGATGCGCTTGAGAACTTTATATATGGGGACTGGGCCTGGGAGGCAGGAGAGATTGCGGGGGACGGCTTGGAAAGGAGCCAAGCAAAGGGTGTGGGGCGGCATGGCGCGATGTGGGTGGGTAAGCGGGAGACAGGGCCAGTGACGAGCAAGTCGTTCGGGGAGATGACGGTGGACCAGGCGTTTTGGCGGTGGGAAGACGACATTCCCCAAGCCAAGGTCGTAGCGCATGTGCCCGGTGTGTGATGCCCCCGTCTTTCCATACTTACTTCTGACTTGCTGGCAGGTTACACGGTCATTGACAACGTCATTCTACTTGCTGGAACCATGAATATTGTCACGGATGAGCCACAGTCATTGCCTCCGTTGAAACACATCGTACACAATGCCGACCTCAACCAATGGAGCGTGATATCATCGCAAGAGGCCCGAGAACTACTTGGTACCTTTGGTGGAAGGTACGGAACTCACCCTTCTTTTCCTATTGTGACTTAGCGCGCCCCTGCAGGATAGGTGGGGTAAGCTGGATGGCGGCAGATTCATCTCCGCATAATTCTACCCTCCTGGCTCTCTGGCGAACATATAGTGCGCTCGACCCCAATATGGACTCTGAAGGCGCGACGACGCTGGCGCCCCCTCGTCGCCTGATATACCCATACTATGGCTTCTTCACGGACACGAATCCCGAGCACGACGATGTTACGACGCGTCGACAACGCGTAGTGAACGGCATACATCCGGAACTCGTCAAGGCTGCGTTCCCCTTCCTCACCGTGCAGTATTACGCGGATTGGGAGGATTACCACAAGATGGAGGTGCCGTTTGTGTTTGAGCGACTGGTTGTCGCGGACCGTACAGCAGCTGGTTTCGGAGTGCAGCACGAAGAACCCGTTTACACGCAGCCGTTCAAGATGGATGGCCTGTCTCAGCATTGGTGGGAGCCTGTCCGTCGGACGCTTGCCATGTATTTCGATGCGTATGGGCCACAGGCGCCCAAGAATGTGGTCACCTATGTCCACCGACAATCCCAAACGCACGGGCTTCGGCTCAGCGATGGGGACCATACAGCGCTGGTTGCTGCGCTTCAAAAGATGGAAAGAGATTATGGTTATGAGGTGCACATTGTGTCAAACATCGACGAGGAGACGTCGTGGAGCGAGAGACTGGGCGCGATTGTCCGATCCACAGTAGGTGCCTCGTCTTCCTGAGATGTACCTGCTGATTCGAACCATGCAGGTTCTACTTGGGGTCTACGACAGTGACTTGATCGACTGTGCATACATGCAACGGTCGCCGCATAGCACCGTCATGGAGTTTTTCCCGCCTCAACGGTTTGCACGCGACCAGCAGCTCGTCGCAGAGTCTTTGGGTATGCGGTATATCGCGTGGTGGAAGGACAGACAACTTGCGGGCGAGGATCTTCCTCCGACTTATGCACCGAGTGACTATGAGGCCGTTCCGATTGACGTGGGCGCGATAATCAAGGCCGTCCGACATACATTACAGCAATAGAGTAGACTAGTGTAACACCATTAATTGCTTTCGACGAGGAGCCGACGTGTTGAGACGTGTTCTTTGTTACTGTTTTTCACGCCAGCGTGTCCCCATCACCCATCCCGTATTTCCCCCCGCCCATGGCTTCTCCTGCTCAACAACTGCCCCCAGGCTGGATCGCAGAATGGTGCGTTACTCTCTGCCTGTCTCTCCTGTTACACGCTCACCGTCATCTAGGAACGAGGAGCACCAGCGCTACCTTTTTATCGGTCTGTGCCGCTCTTCATGCCTACTCGCTTGATTTATTCAGACGTGGCTTAGAAACCGCCAGTAGCCACACACAGTGGGAAGAGCCCGTAGGCAACCCGACCCCTGCTCAGGCCCCAATGGTAGAATCTGCGCCCGTCGCTCCCACAGGACATGGAAAACGACGACAATATGCTACGGGCCAGACTCAGGCGTATTACACCAGCGATAACCTCGCTGCAGACCCTGGATACTATGGCGGGGCACCGGCGGGTGGCGACCCCAACCTGAATCAGCCTGCAGCGGCCGGCGGTGGTCAACAACTTTTCACGCCTGGGTTGGCGGCGATGGAGAACCAGTTCTCGGCGCAGCAGCAACAGCAACAGGGCGCGCCGGCGTACTTCCAGCCAGAGGGACAGCAGCCTGGCATGGGCTATGGCCAACCACAACAGCAACAGCAGCAACCCGCGTATATCAATAACGCCGTCGATGGCTTGACGAACCAATTTGGCGCGATGGGCATGGGCGGCGCGCAGAAGCAGTTCCAGCTCAATACGATAAACATGCTCACGTCCCCGCCCGAGCCACGAGACCTGCATGTTCCCCCGCCAGAGATTCGTATGCCGCCTGGCTCCTGCATATCCGCTGCCCCAACTGCGGTGGCAGACCCGTCATACCAGCGAATGACGCTCAACGCCATTCCTACGACCTCCTCGCTTCTGGGCAAGGCCAAGATTCCCCTTGCGCTCGTCCTCACGCCCTACCGCACTCTGGACGAGGGCGACGCGCCTATCCCGCTCGTGACCGACGTCATTGCGCGCTGCCGTCGCTGCCGTATGTACATCAACCCGTACGTGCAGTTCATTGATGGCGGGAATCGCTGGCGGTGCTGCATGTGCAACATGTCCAACGAGGTGCCGCAGATGTTTGACTGGGACCAGGCGAGGAACGCGCCGGGCGACAGGTGGGCGAGGGCAGAGCTTAATCACTCTGTTGTCGAGTTTGTGGCGCCCACCGAGTACATGGTCCGCGCGCCCCAGCCCGCCGTCTTCGTCTACCTTATCGACGTCAGCCACCCTGCCGTTCAGTCTGGTATGGTCGCCACTGCTACGCGCACCCTCCTGGAGAATCTGGACCGGATTCCAGACGACGACAAGATCACCAAAGTCGCCATCATCTGCTACGACGTTTCGTTGTACTTTTTCTCCATGGCGGTATGTTATATTCAATGCTCGTGTACCTTGTCTAATCGTCTTTGCAGCCCGGGAGCACGGATTCCACTATGCTTGTCGTGTCGGACATTGACGATGTTTTCCTCCCCAAACCCACGGATCTCCTTGTGAACCTCTCTGAAGCGCGTCCGGCGTTGGAGGCTCTGCTTGGCCGGCTCGGGGACATGTTCCAGGAGAACAGCATTATCGGGAGCGCCTTGGGGCCGGCTTTGCAGGCAGGGTCGAAACTCATGGCCCCGATCGGAGGCAAAATTATTGCTCTTTCGGCCAGTCTACCATCTGTTGGCGAGGGTGCGCTCAAAAACCGTGAAGACCCCAAAGTCCTCGGTACATCGAAGGAATCGTCGCTGCTCCAAGCCGCATCTTCGTTCTACAAGACTTTTGCCATAGACTGCTCCCGGGCGCAGGTTACCGTGGATATGTTCCTCTTCAGCTCGGGTTATCAAGATGTGGCCAGTCTTGGTACTTGTTTTTTTGTTTTGTTTTAGCGAGCAGAACTAACATTCTTTCTAGCCAATCTCCCGCATTATACCACCGGCTCGACATACTATTACCCAGCTTTCAATGCTGCGCGGTCAGAGGACGCGATCAAGTTTGCGCACGAGTTTGGGGAGGTGCTGACAATGCCGATTATGCTAGAGTGTATCACTCGTGTCCGCGCGTCGAGAGGTGCGTCTGGCAGCCGGCCCCTTGATTTTTTCGTTAACTCGACGCAGGGTTACGCATGGCGTCGTTCCACGGCAACTTTTTCGTTCGGTCGACGGATCTCTTGGCGATGCCCACGGTCCCTCAGAACCAGTCCTACGCCATCGAGATTGAGATCGAAGACACGCTCACTGCACCTTTCGTCGTCCTGCAAACCGGGATGCTGCACACCACTTGCTTTGGTTTGTTTGCATTCTAGTCTGTATTCTGCCACGTTGACCTAGGGTTCATTCAGGTGAAAGACGGTTGCGGGTCATCACGACGGCCTACCCAACGACGAGCAACCTCTCGGAAGTGTTTGCCTCGGCGGATCAAATAGCTCTTGCCACGCTACTCGCGAACAAGGCCGTGGAGCGATCGTTGTCCTACAAGCTCGAGGATGCCCGCGACTACATCTTCAAGAAACTGGTCGACATCTTCATCACCTACAAGAGCAGTATGACTGCCGCGGGTGCCGGAGCTAGCGCTCAGCTTGCGATGGCGGAGAACCTTCGGATGTTACCTGTGCTTGTTCTGGCTTTGCTGAAGAACGTGAGTTTTCTTGATGTGTTTAAAGAGAAAGTATTGGAGCTAATGATAAACTCCTGTAGGTCGGTGTACGGCAGAGCGCTCAGATTCCACCGGACATCCGAGCGTACTCGCAGTCCTTGTTGACCTCGCTGCCTTCGCAGCTCCTTATTCCTTACCTGTATCCCACATTCTATTCTCTGCACACGATGCCGCCAGAGGTACGAATTATCTCACGAATGTCTTCTTGTTCGTACTTACCCTTGTTTTAGGCTGGAACTGTCGACGAGCACGGTGTGATCATGCCCCCTGCATTACCGCTTACTTCGGAACGCCTGGAACGCCATGGGCTGTTCCTCATTGAGGACGGGCAGTCCATCTTCCTTTGGGTGGGACGGGACGCGGTACCACAGCTCATCATGGACGTTTTCGACCTTCCCAATTACGAGGTGCTGCGTGGTGGAAAGGTCTGCTGTTCCTGTATCTATATTCAATGGCGGCGGCTTACTTGATTTGATCTCAGTTCACCCTGCCCGTGCTCGAGAACCCCTTCTCGCAACGCGTCAATGCCATCGTCCAGAAGACACGCGAGATGCGGCGTGGACCATACTGGCCGCATCTGTATGTTGTCAAGGAGGACGGAGAGGCGCCGTTGCGGCTGTGGGCCCTCAGTGCTTTGATTCAGGACCGCGCCGATGTGCTCCCGAGTTACCAACAATTCATCTCTTCGGTGAAGGAAAAGGCTAGTCGATTCCACGGTTTTTCCAGCGAACATGAACTAACCTGGTTTTTGCAGGTCAACGGCACGAGTTATTAGAGGAATCGTTCGGTGCTCGGATGTACAAAACGCGGCGGACTGGACATTTTTTTTCTACCCGCTTATATTGCATGCATATCTCGAAAATGTAAAGCACATTATTAACTGGGTCTCAAGTAATCCATAAAAGATCCACACTGGAATTCTGACCTGCAGTGTCTCTGAGGTTCAAGGAAACTGGCATCACTGCAAACTTTGATGCTGTGATGCGTCCGTGCGCGAAGGATTCATGTGTGTCCGGAAGACGATGCAATATTATGTATCTGCCCGAATAAACACAGGATACAAGACTACGTCCGCCGTTTTCGACCTGTGGCAGCCGCCTTGGTCTTGCTCGGAGCCTTCTCCTTCTCCACTCTGGTGTCTGCCTCCGCAGAACTTAACCGCGATGACCTCCTCCGTGTCTGAACACCGTCGGTTGCAGAGACCGCAGCTTTGCGACGGGGCGGCAGTGGCGCGACTTCCTCCTTCTCCTCCTCATCTTCCTCTTCGTCTGCTTCGTCATCAGAATCCTCCGACGCCATCAGCGAGCCAGGTAAACTCCGTCCTAGGTCTTGTTCCTTGACCTTTGCCCGTGTCCGTGTCCGAGTTGTCTTGGCGATTTTAGCCGGTTTCGCCGGTTCAGCTTTCGTGGGGGCAGTAGCTGACCTCCGCGTTTGTCTACTAGGTGCAGGCGGTGGAGGTTCCGAGTCCTGCACCTCGGTTTCGGGTTCATCATCCATGACAAACGCTCCAGGAGGCATCCGCTTGGCTTCAGGTGCCGATTCGCGTGGTCGGTCACGTGTACCAGCACGAACGGGGGGCTTGCCTCCGAAAACGGAATACCCCAGGCTCTCTTCCTCTTGCTCCATCTCTTCGTCGTGGTCCACTTCAATGTCCGTATCCCCCTGCGAAATGCCCACAGCGGAGTCATCGACATCAACTCCATCCAACATCGACACGGGCGGTGCGGGAGGTTTGGCAGGCGGCTGGTAGAATGCATTCTGTTTCTTCCCAGCAGAGTCGAACACGGATTTATTCCCGCTACCTGGCGAGCCAGCGAACCGGCTGGTTGATTGTGAAAGGGAAGAAAACGCATGGATCAACGGCGGTCGAGTAGAGGGAATCGCGGGTTGTGCAGCGAGATTGCCTTTTGGAACGGCGGTGACGGGTATTATGGGAGCAAGAGGGCGGGAGGTCTTGAACGAGAGGGGTGTGAAGGCATTGGTTGCCTGCGAACCTCCGAATTTGCCGAATTTCGAGCGGAGCAGCTCCTGGCTGGCGGATGCTGAGACATCCGGTGCCTGGGAAATTGGAAGGGCTGGAAGCGGGATGATAGTTGCAGGCGCGGGAGCAGGTGCGGGCGGGCGAAGGTCCTCCCATGACATGCTCATGTCTAGGTCCCGACTGCTGCTCATCACGGTATCATTGCTCGCGGATGGCTCGATGCCCGGATTATCCAGCTCTGCATCGAGGGTCATTCGCTCTGCTAATGGCAAAGCAGCATATAGGTCCTGAACCATTTTGCTCCGTTCTTCCGTTTGGGAACTCATGCCGACGGAGGAAGCGGAGAACTGGCGGTCCATTTTTATAGCGTCTGCGTACTTGCCGGTTTGAATTAAACGGACGCAAATCAAGTTTTGGAGAAGGGGAATGCCTGCTGATGGTAGGGTCGACGGAGGTGTCGCGTAAGATTGCATGAGGGACTGCTCGTATGGTGTTAGTGCTATTCCCAGGAGCTGAATAAGTGCATTCCGGCGAGGAGCAGCTGAAGGGGACTCAATTTCACGTCAAAGAAATAGATAAAACACGCACGAGTAAAGCAGTGATCCAATATCTTTCTCAGCAGTCGAGCTCGGGTTTCGTTCCTCTCATTGAAGCTACGCTGGAACTGCCATGCCTCCAAGAGGCTCGAATCGGCGAGGGCGAGGGTATAAATGTCAATGTCGTCCGGCTCGGTCAAAAGTGGTTTTGCAGTCCGAACGTATTTGAGGACGAGTGGCAACGGATTTGGGGCAAGGGAAATTGCCTGGAGGATTTTGGAGGCGTAGTCCGCGGTAAGTCGGCTATCCGAAAGGATAGAAACAGCGCGCTGGCCAAAGTATCAGTACCAGTTCGATGCAGAAAGGCTCTCAAGACACACCGGGACGTTGATCCCTGCATCCAAATGCCAATACGCGTCGGCGAGCCGCGCAAACTGAGGAGGAATGCAGCGTTCCACGCTGAACCGCTCCTCGCGCCCGTCTTGGTACCATTTCAAGAGGAAATACACGAGACAGTCCTTTTTCAACGCGTCGTAGTCCGACGTTTGAATCGCGTCGAACAGACGGCGAAAGGTGTCAACGTCCACGGGAGGGTAGAGGGTGTCGGGCTGGCGAATGCCGCCAGAGGTCAATAGAATATCGAAGAGCAGGAGGTCGCCGAGGTCTGCCCGCCGCCGTTCGATTTGCTGGGGACACGAGTCGCGCCAGGGGAAACCACTAGGTGAGAGGTCGAAGTACGACAGAATAACTGGCGATTTTTGGACTGGGTCCATTGTGGAAGATGGTTGACAGTGTGACACACACACAGACACACACACAAAACGCCCGCGTCCGTTTTAGGAAGGAGCAACCTCTAAAGTTATTTGGAACTCGGAACAAGTACAAAATTATCAAGGTTTACTATCTTATCCTATCCTATCGCGGTTTTCTGCACCGAACCACCACGATCAACCACGGTCAACATCTATAAGTTACAATGCACTAATCTAACTTGCGAGTTACGCACAGGGCGTTTAAATAATGTCCGAATGTCCTCCAGTCCAAGTTCAGTTCCCGACCCGTTTTGGCCGCCTTGTGCCTGTACCAATACCCATGCCGACGCGCACCAATGTCTCCAACGATGCACGCCCGTTGACCAAAAGGTCCTCGTCCCACTCCAGTGCGTCCTTTTCAAACAAAAGGACAATCGTTGAGCCTCCTACAAGATTCCTCCGTCAGTCGAGGCAGAGAAAAGAGCCACCACTCACCAAATGCAAAGTACCCAAACTCCTGCCCGCGCTTGACGGTATCGCCTTCCTTGACCGTCGTCAAGATACTGCCAACCATCATCGCCCCGACGCAGACCGCCATCACCCGCCCAAACTGCGGGCTGTCGATTGGTACAATCTTGCGGGCATTCTCCCCATACACATCCAACGCCGTCCGAATGGCTTGCGGCTAATAGACCGTAAGAAAAACGGCCAGAAATGTGGGCCTGCACTCACATTAACAGTATAATACTCTCCCGCAATGTATGTCATGTTCCCGATGGTACCATCCACGGGCGAGTGGAAACGGTGATAATCCTGGGGCGCAAGTCGAAAGATTGCCAAAGCGCCACCCGTAAACCGATCCGCCTCGTGCTTGTAAGCGTCACCAAGCAGACGCGCCACTGTAAATTCACGACCCTTGATCCACAGTCGCGTCGCCTCCGAGACGGATTCAAAGGCCATGAATCGACAGTCGGCAGCGCTGACCAGGCGGTATGGGTCATCTGGCTGATCCACAGGACGAGCGTCGGGTTTCAGTTTCCGGTAGAAGAATTGATTGAAGGTTTCTACGGATTCTGAATGAGAAATAGAAAGTGGGTGCGAGGACTTCTTGACGTACTGAAAGATGAGAGAGGATCACGAATCTCACTAACTTTGAGGTTGTGGAACTCGACGAAAGCAGGTATGTCGCGGGCCGACTCGGGTGAGTCGTACTTGAGCCCCTGCTTGATGGATAACGACTTGAGCAAGCGGCGAGCTAACTTTTGTCAGCATACGCTGCATGAGCATCGAGAACTACACACCTCTTCCACCTTCCATACGACTCTTCATGCCCTTGTAGAGCAGCCGAATCCCCAGCCGAACATAAACTTGCATCTTCTCCTCTTCCAGCTGCCCAGTCAACCGATTCTGCACGATGATGTTGGCAGAATTCTGGGTCCCCATCAGCATCAATCCACAAACATAAGACAACACTCACTGCCCCAAGTCTATAGTCCCCACTCGATATCTTACTGAAGATGTTCGTCAAGAACTTGCGCTGCGCCTGATGAGCCGTCACAAAGTTGCTGACGACAATCCGATCCAGGATATTCCAGTCCTGGCTCGCGCATACAGCAATGTGGGTGATAATATCAACCTCGGCCTTGGAATTCAGCCGTGGACGGTGGCACAGCGGACAGTTCTTGATATTGATGACACGCTCAAACGATTCATCCCCGCTGCTAGCACCGCTAGACACGACCTGAGAGGGCGTTGCAATAGAAGAGGTTTGCGTCTTGCGGTAGCGGGGACGTCGGAAGCGGTTCTTCTTGGTGGGCACCGGGGGCGACAAAGAATTCGAAGGAGGTGATGCAGGCGTCGCTGACGGGGAACCAGAAGACTCTTCTTCCAGGTCGCCATCCGATGATGACTCGGACGTCGGCAGACGAGCGTGTCCTGCTTGAATGGAATCGCCAGCTGGTAAAAGCACCATCTCTGCGGGCTCTGTGACGTATCCTTTCGGTTCACCAGTAATGAAATCGACTTCGAGCGAAGGTCCCGCAAAGTCGAGCTCCGCAAGACGCAGCTCCCCAGAGGCACCGGCCGGTGAAGGGCTTGCACTGAGACTCGTCCCTGTCCCCGTTCCACCACTAACATCCTCGTCTATGCGACGGCGCTCGTTGTTAGGACGCAGCACCTCTGTTTCCAGACAGCGGATGACCTCCTCCACAGTGAGATCGTCTCTGTGGGGATCTTTCCCAAACCGGGTAAAGAATGAATCGACTGTGCCAGCCGTCAGAGTCGACCCCAAGGAATCGAGCATGCTCGTGATCTCAACATGTGACAAGGTGGCTGTGTCGTCTGTATCATACTGCTTCAGGTACTGTCGCCAGAAGCGTTGGCGCAGTAGAGAATATGGTTGGTACTTTGCACTGGACGAATCAATTTCAGTGTGATCAAGGGCTAAGAGACAAATTGCGAACCGGAATGTGATGACGGGAAAATGCTTGCTCTCCCAAACGGGCTCCTTCCCACCATCGGCCCGAATTTCAAGCTTGCGTTTGAACTCCTTCATGGGGTGGTCCCCGCTCTCATCTGCCGCGTACAACGGGATGCGCGTCCCACGCTTACGAACCGCCATATCCGCGTCCGTTGGCGAGGACCCAAGCACTGGTACGACTCCCTCTCCTTCCTCTTCAGGCGAAGGAGGTAAAGGTTGTGGGGCGTCTGCAAGGAGGTCGCCGACGGTAAATGCCGCCTCACCAATATAGTCGTTCGACGTAAGCTTATCCCAGTCAAGTACAGTCAAGCGAACCTGGGGGCATGTCAATAACAACTCAAGAAGAACGACGAAACCTACCTCATAACCGAGTTCATATCTCCGGACATGGAATAATAGCTTCTCGTCCCATACCGGGTTGAGAGTGTGCCGAATCACGCGCGTGCGGAAGACCTTCTTTCCGAACGAGATGACGACGAAGGGGTCCATATCAAAGGACGTGCGGGTCACTGAGAAACTAAACACTAGGCAAAAGGGAAAGCATTGAACATACTGTTCCTGAGTCGCGGTAAATCCACCGCTCCCTCAATCTCGAGCATCACAATGCCGACAATATCGTCCTCGTGAGACGCAGCTCCAGCATCTGCACCGAGAGAAAATGCACGCTGTGGTTTCGGGCGTCTGCGAGGTTTGCTCTTTTGGTCTTTGACGACTTCCTTCTCCTTCCCTTTAACACCAGTCGGTGTAGACGCTCCGCCCACTTCTTCGAGGGGGGTTATCGTTGCCGCTCCGTTCCAACTTTTTCGGAACCGCTTCTTCTTCCCAGCGTCTTTATCGTTGCTCTCTTTATGTGTGACTTCCTTGGGCGTCGTCGGCCGCGAACGAGACTTCATGAATTTGGTCGGGAGAGGGAGGGCGATAAAGCTCGGTTTAGGCTTCTTGTCTACAGGCGATTTCTCGGGTCCATTTGCTGGTAAGGCAAAGGGCGCAGAGGGGACTGCAGTGCCAGAGGAAGACGGTGTGGGAGTTGTGAGCGGACTCGGCCCAGTCGGCGTCTTTACACCTAACAGCTCGGATACAGGTGTTCCTGGGGTGACGCCGATGTCGGGTGGTGGGCCATAAAGCGCCTGGAGGCGCGAGACCGACGGAGGGACCGTTTCGGCGGTATACGATGGGTCAGGAGATCTCCTTAAGCTGTTGGTGTCCTCGACCACTGGAAACGCGTTGGAAGACGAAAGACAGAGAATAAGACGACGCACGCTCGTAGGACTCGTCGTCTTCGGAATCTATGTCGTCTAAATCCTCGTCGTCGGATTCTGTGCCAGATGATGAAGCAGAGGAAAGACCGCCGTCGTCCAAAAAGTCTGGGTGAGAAAGGTGGGAGCGGAGAGTACCAACTCCTTCAGTCTGTGAGAGGTGGACGTGAATAAAGAGATGAGAGATGAGGCGATGGCCTCAAGTAAGATGAAAGCGAAGCAAATGCTAACGCATAATGAAAGAAGACGATCTGAGCATAATACGCCAAGAATCACACTTGGCCAAAACGAAAAGAATACGCACCGGTGGTGCAGAAACGAGGGACTTGCGCCCAGTCTTGACGAGGTTGAGGTACACCGCGTCAAAATCGACCGTGGCTTGATTCGGGGCCGAAGTTTTAAGTGGGGGCGCCACGAAACCCAAGCGCAGCTGGACTGTACCCTGTGCAGGGCTGCCTGGTCTGGAAGACACTATCGGCATGGAGAAGGCCTGTTTGGGCGCATAAGAGAGAAATACGGCGACAGTGGAGCAGGACACGCACGATGTTCCCTGAAGCACCCCAGGCCTTGTCACGGCCGCCAAACCACTCCTCGACGGGAATGCCTATTTCACCGATATACTCTTTTCGGAGCACATCTTTGTCCCATACGACCAGCTCCAGCACACCAAGCTTGTCCGCGACGCTGAGGTAAATAGGAAAGTCCCAGGTGGCATCCTTGGGCAGGAACACGGGATTCAACGTCTTTTTGGCGACCGGCGTCTGATGTCTTGTGCGAAGCAAGGATGTGACAACGAATCTGCAAAAAGAATCAACGAACGGTCCGCTCCAATTGCAGGAGATGGGGCGCACGGATCGCTGAAGCCGTTGCGATCTTTCGCGACAAGGCCGGTGCAGCCTATGACCTGAACACGTAGAAACACAACTGGCTGTTCTCCAGGCCTCGGCGCAGCGGTGCTACGCCTGACAGCGTTGGCTCCTGCGCGACCATGGAAGGGCAGCCTGAGAGCGCGTCGTATCTTGGGGTGTTTCTTGACCGGCATTATGCAGGGTCGAATATCCTATGCTAATGAAAGAAAGGGAATGCAAGCGCGGGTCAGGGACTGATCGGAAAGACGGTGCACTGGGCGCTGTGGTCAAATGGAGTTCGCGGGTAGGACGCGTCGCGTGTGATGCAATGGTTCTAAATGATATTTCGCGTGGCCACCATTGCCGTGACAGGTTCACTGCTCGGGCTGGAGTCGCTGGACCGCCCGCTACCTTGCAACGAGCAACTTACATGACCCCTATTTCGTGCACGAAGACCTTTTTCTCCAACAAGTACATTTGAACTATCTACACGAGGTGGCAACACAAGAGGCTGAAAGCGGGTCAGACCTGTTCCTCGTCTTCGCGACGCCGTGCGGTCACGGGTGGGTTGCGAACTTCAAGGAGTCCTAACACTTTCCCACTGGAACTCGACCTCGAGGCGCAAGGTACGCTAGTGGGCATGCCAATGTGCAGCTGCGAGGCCGGAGAAAGTATGTCTTGAACCAATGACAGTTGGAGAAGACTCTGAACTTGTCTGAGGAGCGACTGGTGGTCTCCGCCGAAAGCCCTGGTATGGATTTGGAGAATTGGAGCCTGTGTATTGATGCGTGCGTTGGAGGACTCGGAGCAAGACGGCTCTCATTGACGAATCCTCATCCAGGACGCGTTGTTTCGAAAGAATTATGTTCCTTGGAGACCTGTTTGAGGCCGAGTTTGGGCTGAGCAAGTGCTGGAGGTAGTGAATATGCCATTGATCGTTGATGCGATCATCACACATCACAACATCACAAAAATCGCATGATCTCTTCAAATTCACGCAACAACTACTTACTAGAGAGGCTACACACATAGATTCTATACAAAATAACATTGGACGAGAAAACCCGACAGCATCCAACCGCTAATCGATTTTGCGAGAGATGGGAGTGAAGAACCATACAACGGGCAAAACAGACATCATACTGATGATGCTGTGAAGAAGGGTGAGTGCTCAGCGAATATTAAAGCAGGTCGAGACGACTGACAATGGCTGCAAGGCACGAATCCCAGATTTTGACGCGATTGCACCTGAGATACCAGCTTCAGTCTGTTGCTCTCCCAGCTGAGCTATGACGCCAATGCACCTGAAATAAATGGCAGGACGGCGCTCCCGGCCTGGCCAAAGCCAGCAACCCATCCAATCGACCCAGAGTGTAGCCAACGCGGTATGATTCTCCCGACGCGGTTCATGATGATGGGATAGATCGGACCCAAGACCACGCCTATTCCGAAAGAAACGTGAATTTTGCGGTCAACCTGCGCAGAGTATACGCGCCTATGCAAGAAACGGCCACGCCGCCTCCGACGAAAGAGGGCACAAACCAGACCACGAATTCCAGACTAGAGGTGAATTAGCATATTTACCAAGGCACTGTGGAGACGATTCACCCGATCGCGAGTCCAGCATAGAGGTAGATCGCACGGTTCTCCCCAATCTAGCAGCAACAAATTCACCCCCAGCGCAGGAAAACGGCCAATTGCGAACCTTTTTATTTAACCAAATCAGAGAGAGGCGGCCTACCATCATACCTTGAAGGGTCTTGAAAACGGTGGCCGACATTAACAAGAAAGGACTTACCGCCGAAGAACCCTGAAGAGATGTAGCCCGCAGAAGGGCCGCCTCCGCGCACGTCAATGAGGTACGTCGTGATCCACCCTTGGAATCGGTGAGCGTGCAAGACAACGAAGGATGCACAAATCACCTCCCATTGTCACCTCCACGCCGACATACAGCATTGCAAAGATCGACAAGAGGTGAACAGCCCTGATAGAAAGGATTTGGCGGAAATTGCTGCGGTCGCTGGTAGTATTCTTCTCGCCAACATTTTCCCCGATGAGAGTGAGCAGTTCTGAGCGGTACGTGAGCGTCACAACGCATTGTTATAGAAGGTGAATGACCATCTTGCGTCCGGAATCGGAACACCAGATACATATTAATGACGTTCAGTATCGCCAATGCAAAAGAACAGAGGTAGTGAAAGGACCAATGTCGCGGCATCTGGGCAAACTGAGTAGCCACGAGAGGGGAGGTGAGGGCACCGAGACCATAGCTAGCGCGGATTGTTAGCGGTTAGTACGCACTCGGTAACATAGAGTCCTTACCTGGCATGGAGCATCCCCATATAAACTTCTGAGTTCCTTAGGCTAACCACATATACATTGGCTTGTGCGACCTAGCATGCCAGTCAGAAGCGCGGCAACGTCGCCGGCGCGCGACGTACAAGGATGGAATAGCCCATTCCGGACAGAATGAAGGACATGACGAACAACGGGAACGGAGGAGCAGGTGCCTGAATAGCGTAGGCGGCGATGGGAAAGCAGCTGCCTGCATCGAATTGAGATTGCTCTCAAGTACAAATAAAAGTGACGCGCACCGATTACCACCATCTGCGGAGTAGATTAGTCCAATGAACAAGAACCGGTCAAGTAACCCACCCTCCCAAGCCCCATCCTCTCCGCGAAGTGCATGTTGATGAAGGCGCCGGAGATAAATCCCTGCAATGCCACATCGTCGGATGCTCGTTTTGAACGCAATTCTGTCTTACCACGGTGGCGAGCACGAAAATCAAAGAAACTAGCACGAATCCGACGTGGTATGAGGCCTGAATCTTGGGGATGAGAGGACCAGAACTTCCGTCGTTCCATCCTGATCTCACTGCTGAGTCTTACCCAAGACCAGAGCCGACCTAAAACGCACCACAGAGCGCCATGGAGCTTGAAACAGCATTGGAAGTTGCCTCAAACGCATGGAAAGTGAACCCACCCATAAATCGCAGCAAGATACATCCTGGCGCGCCATGCATGACCCGAGGGCGGCGCGTCGAATTCTCCAGGTTGAGCGCGTAGTTCCTCTTGAATTTCATCGATACCAACGAATCCCCGGACCTCGTCCCCTGGGGTTGGCGGTAGAGAGGGTCCAGGGACGACGGTTGACTGCAGTTCAAAATTTTCTCCTGGCATTGCCATGATGTTCAGGCTTGAAAGTCAAGGTCCGAGATGATAAGAGGTCGGGACATCTTTAATGCGGGGTATGAGAGCGCTTAAATGATGAAATTACAGGGTTGGGGTAACGGTAAAGGGAGTATTTGTTTGTCCGGAGCCGAAAGTCCGAACACAAATCTTTCCTTCCCCGTGCCCTGGGCGGAGCTTTGCCGCGTATGTTATCTCCTGTTATCCCGAGTTCGCCGCCGTTCAAGAAACTGGATAAGAGAATCTACACCCTTTTTACTCTACATGTTTTTAGTAAGACACATCCACAACGAGGACCTCCTGCAGACGATAGGCGGGGTTCAATCCACTCTCCGCGGAGCTCCAGGAACAAGAGCCCAAAGGATAACCTAGATAGATTTTATTCAGAGTGTGAGCAATGTCGATCGTATGCCTCACCATGAGTCCCATCATGGAAATCAACCTAGATAGCCATTAGCTCACTCTCCGCTGCAAGAATGAGGACACACAGAGGTTGCAGAGATTTGATACCGGTTTGAGAGCTTATTGCACCAGTAATAAACGGAAACAGGGCACTTCCTGCCTGGCCGAATCCGGCGATCCAGCCGATGGACCCAGTAAGGAGCCAGCGGGGGATAACACGTCCAGCGTAGTTCATGGTTATGGGGTAGATTGGCTGTGGAAATAGCATAAAAATTGGATGGGAAGCGTGGAAGAAACGGACTCACTCCCAGAAGGACCCCGACGATGGATACAGCTACGGCACTCCCAACTAGGGATGGCACGAGCCACACAACGAGCTCCAGTCTACGCATGATGATAAGAAATGGCAACGAGAATGAACTACGGCAGCACTGACGCAATGGCAAGGATGGAGTACAAGAAAAGTACGCGACGCTCACCAATCTGCGAAATCGGTGAGCAAAAGGAATGAATTCGGTCGGAGTTCTTGCCTTCTGATTGAGCCACAAGAGCGCCACGCGGCCGGTCATGAGGCCTGTGATTTTCCAGTCGTGTACATTTTTGCAGGATGAAGAAACTGACCACCAAAGAACCCAGCCGAAACATAACCAGCCGACGGGCCTCCCCCGCGCACATCGATAATGTATGTGACAATCCAACCTGAAATGAGATCAGCGCCAGCGAGTACTTGTTAAGGACATTGAGCACCTCCAATTGTAACCTCGACACCGACATAAACGAGAATAAAGAATGCAAGGAGGTGCACCGTTTTCGTGGTTAAGATCTGCCTAAACGTGCTGTGTTCGCTCGTGCCCGTTTCACCAGCAGCTTCGCCGACCTGAGCCAAACACTCTGTCCGTGAATGTCAGCGGGCAGAGGAAGAAGAAAAGGAGTTCAATTACCGTCTTGGGTCTTGAGCCGGAAGACGGTGAAAAGAAGGACAGCGTTGGACAGGGCGATACCAAGAGAAACGAGGTATTGGTAGGACCTGTCGCAGTTTTCAATATTGATCCCAAATGAGGCTAGTGAAAGGACCAATGTCGCATTTGGGAGAACTGGGTAGCCACAAGAGGTGAGGCGAGGGCCCCGGCACCGTATGCTCCATGTAATAATCCCATCTTGGTCTCGGCATTATGACTGAGGCCGGCGGTGTATCCATTGGCTTGAGCATCCTTCACTCAGAATTTCATCTGCGCTGTTGAAGAAACAACGAAGGGAATGCAAGTACCTGAATAGCCATGCCGACACCATTGATAACATAGGAGAGCACGAAAACGGGGAAAGGAGGTGCAGGAGCCTGCATGGCGTAGGCAACTATTTGACAGAGGGCACCGAACATGATCATCTGGATGAGGACAGTCAGCACAGAATATTTATCTAGACTGAATGGTCAGACCTTGCCGAACCCAAACCTGTCGGTCAGAGGAACATTTATCATAGCACCTCCAATGAATCCCTGAGTAGAGCAAAATTACAGAGATGAAATTACGAGCCGAGTTCAAACGTACCACGCAGGCAAAGACGAATATGAGCGAAACCACGGCGAAACCGACCTAGTACAAGGTCAAATGGGGTGAGGGGGTCAAACCAACATACATACATGGTAGACTTTCTGAATGCGAGGAATCAAAGGGCCTGCACTTCCGTCGTTCCATCCCGCGAGAACTGTTGAAAGTTTGAGCCAAGATCAAGTAGCAGGAATTCCAAGTACATAGACTGTTTTGAACGCGTCATTCGGTGCCTTGAGTACATTCAAGAGAGCTTACCACCAATAGAGCGCAGCGAGTTGAATTCTCTCGCGATTAACGTGCTGCCTTGACCGGGGAGCGTCCTTGGCTGAATTGGATTCACCTGGAACGACAGGCACGTCTTTGACGGAACCCGTGCCATTGGGAGCAGGTACAGCGTGAAGCTCGTGAAGTTCAATGCCTGAGGACATCTTTCGATGTTGGTGCAGGGGCTGAGAGCATTTTAAATAAGCACTTCGGTGAGTCAAGTCCGACGCGGAAAATTCTCGGAGAATTGTTGTGAACACGTTCAGACCACGTCTGGACGGAGTACACGGTGAGATAAGGTAGGGAACATCTTGAGAGGCCAAGGGGGTTCAATGGTAAGCAAATTTGACGATTTCATGCCCAAAATTGAAACATAGACGATTACATATAGTGCTGCCACGGCTCGGCTACGGCTGGCTCGGCTCAGCTTGACGTGGCTCCCGAGCCGTCATGTCACATAGCCGAGCCGAGCCGTTTAAAAATGGCTCGACTCCGACGGCTTCGGCTAAGCCGCGGCTCAAGCTGCGGCTTAGCACAGAGTTCCTTGCAGACATTCGTTCAACATATTGGGTTCTTCTATCGGGCTCAGATGTATCCAGTAGGCGTAAAATGATTATTGGGCTGGTCCTTTCCTCTTTAGAACCTCTGATAGGATGAATCATTTGTTCGGCACGACGGCAACCAGATCGCAGCAAGACAGAGTTGATAAATTTCAAGTGCTAGGTCATGAATCTAGTTCGTGTATAGTATGATACGCTGTGTATTACTAGGAGTCCGACTCAGAGTCCCTTTGAGCTAGTAGAGATTGAATAAAAGCATTGAAACCCGTCTTGTCCTCTGGTACTGCGGTGTGCTCGGCCATCACAGCCTCCAGAACCGCCAGCTCATCTTCTCGCGTCGTTCCCTGGGTAAAATCGAGACCTCGGCCGCGCTTGATCGAATATTTGAGCATTTGAAGCGCCTCCATCAGCTCCGGCGCGATACCGTTCCGTCGCTTGGTGTCCGTCTCAGCGCTTGAGGAGAATACACGCTCGCACGGTACAGCAGACCCTTGAATCGGGAGAACATCGAGAGCGAATTTGAATAGAGTGGGATAACGGGACTGATTTTTCTGTTCATGTAAGAATATTAGATGGAGAACGTGCGAGGGTATGAGTCGCGCACCTGCCAGTAATCCACCGAGGAATCTACCTCGTACAAGCCCTCCCCGAGATACGCCTGAAACTCTTCCCGCACGCTTCGACTCTGTTGCGGACGCTCAGGTGAGTCTAGACCAAGAATTTCATCCGCCCAATTGCTGTGTGACGGCCGCGCGGGAGTGTTAATAATACTTGTACGATATTGGTTAAGCTGAGATGCATCAGACACATCGGCGATCACGAGAGATAATGACGAACCTCCACGAGGAAGAGATCTTTGGCCCACTGCACGCGGTCTGGACGATGCTTCTCGAACCATGACAACTTGGTCGCAGGATTCAAGACTTTGGGAGTAGAAGGTAAGATAAGGTACGATGGAGAAGAGATGGACAGACTTACTCATGGCGCAGACATACACCGGAACGCCCTCCACTCGTTCTTGATATGCGCCGAGCTTGTCGATGCCCTTTTGGACGATGTTGCGAGTCTCGGGGTATTTCTCTTGTTGTTTTTGCCACATCTTGATCATGGCTTCGAACGCAGGGAGTGCGCGACCGAGAGTAGGTGTCTTCTCCGCGGACAGCTTTTGCTGGAACGCGTGCGGTACCTGACGTGCAAGTATGTGTCATTAAAGTTAGCGGTATGATGCAAAACGACTTACGGCTAGAATTCTTCTGAACGACTCAAGCGCCGCCCAATCTCGATCGCCGAGCTGGTATTTGTGGAGTTCCTTGAACTCGTCATGTTGGAGAAATTCATCAATTGCCTGAATCCGTTCAGCAACACACTTGAAATACAGGCAAACGGACATACCTCGCGAAGAAGGATCGCTCGGTCAATCATGAGCAGTGTTGATGACCACCGCGTGTCGACATCACGAAGAAGTTGCAAATCTTTGTGTTGTAGAGCTTTGAGGATTTCCGAAAAGTATTGGCGCCGCAAGGATGAAGCGCGGATCTAGCGCAACAGTTAGTACAATGCACTAGATGGAAGCAGTTAACTCACGGATCGCACCACGGTTCGGATGGTGGCGACGGGATCACGGTTCACGGCGTCTAGAAACGAACCAGCCGCCCCCGGCGGACGAACGAAATCTCGCGCTCCCGCGGCCGCAAAGTCCATGTTTGTAAGGCCTGCAAGTATGGCTTTACAAGCCAAGTTGACAATGTGAGGAAAACACCTAAAATGTATGAGATTTCGTGTCAATAATCCTCCAAAACCCTCACCTAATCCTTCGCTTGACTTTGCAGAAGGGTATCCTACGTCGAGTAAGTTCGCGCTCCACGGCGGCCATGAACGTATCGTTGTTAGAGGCGTTGTCCAGTGTCACCCACCCGAGCTGAGAACTGTCAACGAAGGCAGTGGGCGAATAATCAGAGAACATACTTTGTGAGTGATACGAATTCGATCAACAACATGTAGGAATGCAGCGGCAAGATGGTCCCCGTCGTGATGACCGGGAACGCGTATGAATCCGATGAGGTCGGAGCGGAGGGTTAATTTGTATTGCGGCCCCGACTCGCTGGTGGTGACGAGTTGCGCCTGAATCCAGTGGGCCGTCACCGCCATGTAGGGCACCTTCTGTTGGTCAGACCACATGTCCATGGTGGTGGAGATTTTACCGAGGGCGTCCTAAGTGTTCGCGCGTAATCAGACATGAGAATCGCGAGTGAAACAGGACACATACCGCCATTTCATGTTCGAGATTTTTGAGATGCTCGTCCCAAACCTCGAGGACACGTTTTCGTATTGTGGTGCGATGCGGAATGTCGGAGTCGCGTAATTCTTCGCGCAGCATCAGGAATATGGCGCGAAGCTGCGTGTTTTCGATGACATTCAAAGACTATGCACGTAAATCAGCCGGCGTCCGCTGACGTTGGTACATAAAACTCACCTGATCGTCAGACACGATGAACTCGACGATGGCGTCCACAAACGCTTCTTGCGAGAACTCGGGCCGCTTCTCTTGAGGTTGCGAAGTGGGTGGAGCGCCGGGGGGTTGTTGGGCTTTTCGCTGACGGTAGTCTTCGATGTACGGCTTCGCCTCCTTGGCTTTGATCAGAATCTGAAGCTGGTCGCATGACTCGACCCAGACATCGAGGTGCTCGGTATAGAGATGTTTTCGCAGCACTCCCGTACTCGTGGTGCCGCTATAGAATTTCTGTTTGTGTTGATGGGGATTTGCCTGGTGCGCCTGTCTGGGAAGGATAAGTATGTGGAGTAGCAGGATGAATTATGATGACACACCGGCAGAGGATGCATTCCCGTGAATCTTCCGTCTCCCCCTCAATGAACGTCCAAATATCCTTGGCGGCGCCGGATCGACTGCCGGCAGGTCGAGGATGAGCCCGAGACGGAGGGGCATGAGGCCCTGCCCGCGGCGATCCACGATGCCGATTGGGGGAAGGGGGATTTCTCCTGGAAGTTGTCGGCGAAGGAGAAGGGAAGAATTCCCCCTCGGATTGAGGTTCGTTGAAGCGGACATTTGCGCGGCGTTGGTGGCCAGCCGGAGTGGAGGTGAAGACGTCGTTATCTCCGGTAGCTGGAGGTATTAGTTGGTTTTTAGTGTAAGTGACGAAGACTTACCAGCTTCACCAGTGTTTTCTCCGACAGTCGGAGCGGGTTCAGTCGGGGGCTCCTGAGGTTGGCGACGTCTACGATTCCGAGGCTGGGGCTGAGGTGGGGTCGGCGGAGGAGTAGGTGTTCTGTCTGGAGGGGGTGGTGCAGCTCTGCGCGTGCGGCTAGGTCGTGCTTGAGGCGGAGCCCTTGTGGGCGTTTGGGGATCGACTGTGCAAGAGGTTAGCATTCGAAAAAGGCGAGAAATTATAACTGAAGACGCCTACCTTGACCTCGACCTCGGGTTCCAGGCATGAAGGTGAAATACGGAGGGGGGAAAATGGATGGATGCGACTCCATTGGCACGCGTAGTTGTATGTTGGCGATGCGGAGGAAATAAAAAGTCTAATGGTCATCGCTAGTCAGTGAACTGCGACCGGTGAGGCCCAAAACACTTGCTCAGAGGAGTGGGCGATGAATCGAGCTGGCGGCATCAGCGGCACGTACTATGTAACCAACAATTTGAACGGGTGTTGCGGGGTTGAGCGCGACCCTTGACTGCGGTTCGGAGACAACGCGCCAGTCGGGAGCTCTCCACTTGAAACGGCTGTCCTTTAAGCTTGACGTGGGAGGGCGTAGGAGTTAAAACTGCTTTAAGTGGTACGAGGGGACAGCTGGAGGACTGAAGGAGAGGATGTAAAGGCTAGTGTGGTGGACAAGTGGTGGAAGTAAGGAAAGAGCCATTCAAAGCTGCGGCTTAGCCATGCCGGGAGCCGGCTCAAGCTGGAGCCGAGCCATCAAAGCTGTCATGTCAAACAGCTGGCTTGGCTCAGCTTAATTATGGCTCGGCTCTCACGGCTAGCCGAGCCGAGCCGAGTCGCGGCAGCACTAATTACATAACTCTCAGCACGAGAGTCGACAGCAAGATTTATTCTACAATGTACATTTCTTGTTCAGACCATCCCAGTCCAAGTCTCAATGAGATCTACAACGCAATACCCGTCGATGGGCACATACTGCTTGGTGATCATCTTGATCACCTCCTGGGCCACCAGCCCACCAAGAAAAGCTGCCGTATTGGGAAGGTCTGCGTTGGGCGCACGGGCACTACGAACAGGAATTAAACATTCGTACACACGCAGGGATGGGATTAAGACATACATCTCACCGACAGCATCGGAGAACTCGTCCGGTAGCTCGATGCCGGGTGGGAGAAGGGCTTGAGCAGCTGCTGTCAGCGCCTCGACAGAAGGAGTGGGTGACGACACGGAAGAGAGTGCCGATAGAGCAAGATGCGT
>JARKIF010000335.1:0-27545 GCA_029378245.1 Roridomyces roridus | reverse complement strand
CTTGCGCGACTTGATGCACTTCCGTCCGACAGGCAGTATAGCGTTTGTTCGAAGCCCTTGATGAAAGGATGCGCCAGAGTTAGAGAGTCGACATATTCCAGTTTCATGACTAGTTGCCGTATCCGAGACTCAACCGTGCCCGCCCTAGGTCCGATGAGACAGCCCGAATAGAGATCAGCGCCGTCTACATACCACTTGATTTGCAGGTCGGTGTTACCCGTCGAGGCAATGACCTGGAATACCGGTACTTGTGGAAAAAGTCGTGCTTGGCGAAGAGCTCGGACCATTCGGCCTTGCCAACGATGACCTTGTCAACAACGTCCGCAGCTGGGAGGGCGTTAAAACGAGCGTAGAAAGAGTCGGAGAAATCCTACCTTTCTTGAATTCCTCGGTCATGATCATTTGAGTCGACTCCGTGACATTGTGAGTGGAGCACATGGCGGGATACGCGGGGGTGATGATTGTCATTCGATGCGACCGGTCGGCGGGGTAGAGCTGGCGAACGATGAGAAACTGGAGGAAAAAAACACCGAGTACTTTGGATTCCACACTCGGACCTGCAACGGCCCTTCCTCTCTGCTTCAAAAGAACAGGTTGTGGCCATGACCTAGAACCGTAAGAACGCCGTCCTCGGGATAAGGGGACCGCTCACCATCGGTACATTATTATGAAAAACCGGCTGACGATGGCGCCAGCGATAGCATTTGGATACAGTTGCATATCGGGCAACGAGCATGCCCATGCGACGCCGCCAAGGAAACCATTAACATTGGAATATATGGCTCTCCCTGCACCGAGATCAGCGTTGGACGAGGTGACAGCGCGACACATACTTTGAGCCCATAATTTTATACATCGCAGAGAATCTCGGAACACCTGCACGTTGGGTACGAGTCGCAGTATCTCGTCTGTTACCCGGAACCTGCAATGGCGTCAATACAAGACCAGACACGCAGAGCTGAGGTCTCACCTCCGAGACTCCGCACACACCGCTCGTCAAGATTCCGAAGCAGGGTGTCATCTCGTAGAGAAAGGTCGTCCGTATTGACGAAAGTGCAAGGCGAGCCATGAGAAAGTCGAGCGGAATGCCGGATATCTTGGCTTTGATAATAGGTACATCGCTTCCGGGACGCCCTGGACACAGCGTCAGCAGCAATTAAGAAGAAGAAGAGACCAGCAGACATACCGAAACCTCCGTCACGCCAGGCATTTGTTGCAGCATGGGCTCAAACACCTCGAAAAAGTCCTCCCTCGACACATGCTTTGGCACAACGCAGAGCGTGTCAATATCAGACCCAGGCCCATGTACGCCCAGCCGATAAGACCCAAACGTGAAAATCTTGCCACCAGCGGAAGCGGCCGCGGTTTCCGAGAGTCCTCTTGAGAGGGACACGGTGTGAACGAATTTCTTGACCAACGCAGCGACGCGCCCGAGAACGTGTTCCCTATCCAAACGTCAGCTTTTGCTACGGGAGGATCCCAGCCAACGCGCAGATGGAGAAAGCGAGGAAGCGAGCGTGCGAGCACGAGCAGCCGGATCAAGAGACCGCTACGAGCGAGGCAGCTTGCGCAGGGTGGCTTTGCACGCGGTTGGGAGGAGAGGGTGACCCAGCGAGGGAAGGAGAAGGGCGAGACGGGATCGACTTCCGGGAACAAGCAGAAACGAGACTCACCTCCTCCGTGCCTCCTCCTCCGTCTCGAACGTATTCTGGCTTCTCAACTCCTCCATGAGAGTTACCGTCACCTCTTTTTCCCGCTCATTGGACTCCGCAATCGAAATTGGTGGGGTAACTCCAAGGAACCTACAAGTCGGGCATGAGAACGATCTGGAGACCAGGCACGACGAGATTGGAGGTACCCTCGGTCAGTGGTCATTTTGAGCGGTGCTGGATGAGGTGCAAGCGTGTCTTGACTCTGGATGTGTCGCGGTAGGTCGCAAATGATTACTGGTCAGACTGCCCAACTCGGCGTGATGCGTTGATCTGTAGCCCGAAAAAAAGATGGAAATTACTATGCTAGTCAAATGCTAGTCTGTACTCTACATGGCCCGAAGGATAGCGATGTCAGTTACAACATGTATACTATAGTAATGAGTGAGTTAAGCCTGCTTCACATACCCGGGCCCCTTGCCCACAACATACTCCTTGCTCGCATTGTACAGTTCTCTGTCTTCAATCCGTTTCATCATGAACTTCCGCAAGAACCAGGTCATGACGACTAGAATCGCGATACCCGCAAGGACACCGACTACGACCCCAGCTGTCGACGACGCTTTGCTCGTGGAAGTCGACGAGTCGGAAGACGAGTATGATTGGCCTGATGGCAATGGCGACAAGCTCGTGCCTGTAGAGCCCGACAGAGATGCGCCAGCGCCAGGGTCACCCCCGAATGGCAGTAATCCCCGCCATCCGGAGGGAGAACGCAGGTGAGCGACTATGGCATCCGGAATCAGGACGACATCCTTCTGAAAGGTCGAGGACGCGGCGGGTGCTGTCGTAGACAAAAGGAGCGGGGTGTGTGAACCAACGTCGGATGTCGAGCAATTCGGCCCCACTGCGCCAATGAACGAGGTAGTTCCGCCATGACGTTGTTCTGGACCGTAAAGTTCACAGCGGAGCTCATGGCGATTCCATAGCTAAATGCGCCAGACATATTGTTGTGGAGCACAGGCGCCGGAGAAGCTAACGTTGGTGCCATATTGCGATCCAACCAAGTGCTGGGTCCAATAGCAATGCCAATCCTAAGAACGGTCAGTGGGAGGAACCAACAAACAGACGACGCCCTACTTGATGATAGCGTCGTTGGAGTTGGTGCCCTTCGTGTCCTTGCCATCGGTCGTGCTAGTAGCAAAGCCGCCGAAGATGGTGTTGTCCGTGCACGACAGTGTTGGTATAGTTTCCTCTCCACGGCAGATAGTCGACCATATTTGATACCCCCGAGTCTGCGTATACTGCGCAAGGAGTGAATACACGACAACAGAAAGAAAAACGAGGCTCTTACATTTCCGACCCGATAACATTGTTGTACACTTGAGTTCCCGGCGAGCCAAAGAGGACGATACCACCGTCGGTGGCGCCCTCGACGACGTTGTCGCGTACAATGGCGTTCTGGCAGCTAATACTGATCCCGCTGTAAAATCGTCCAGGAACGGGGGAAAAACACCAAGAAAATGGCGTACTCTGCCCACTCCTGAAAGGCGTCAACAACCACAGGTCCAATATCGTTGTTTTGCACCACGACACCATTGCAGGTGATGACCTCAGCGACGTGCAGGCAGCTCCAACTGCGAGGATCATACGACTTGACGTATTGGATCGTCTGATTCGAGTTCCCTCCGCCAAATTCGATATTAGCACCACCGCTGGTCGGAGGGGCTATCCTTCGTGCGCCGTCAATCTGTGTAAATAGTTAAAACTCAGGAGTCCATAATTGAGGAAAAGAAAACGCACCTGGACATTGCGCAGCACGATATTCGAGCAAGAACTACACGTCCCATCGACAGCAGTCGTATGCCCAGCCCCATTCGCCACAGGTCCATTCACGACAAACGTCGCGCGTGAGTCGTCCGTCGGGTACCCCAACGTGCTGATCTCCTGACCAGGCGCAGCGAACAAGATAGGGCTTTGCATGATATATTCTCGTCCAGGACAGAGCCGCAGAACGTATCCAGGACCCGACGAGCTGAGCAGACCGTTATGCGATCGGTGACGGTGTTGGCCGGGTCAGGGTTCACGCAGTCCGAGTCGTCGTCGCGGCGCGTAAAATCGACTTCCCTGCGAACAAAAACGCTCAGTTTAACTGCAGAATCGTTCGGAAGTTCTCTACCTGAATTCCACGGGCGAGATGTCATATCGAGCATGGCGATTGGGCATGATTTCTAGGGTAGCTTGGGAAAGAGTGTGGTGGCCAGTGCTGGAAAAATGGTCCTCTATGGGGCAAGGGGGACGTGGAAGGAAGGAGACCAAGCACTGCCGAGTGCGAGCCCGCTTGAGGGGGGAGGACAAGAGGCGAAAGGTACCATTGAAATGACAGGAAACTGACAAAGTCGATCGCGTCCTTCCTAATCGGGACAGGGAAAACAGGCAGGATTAAACGATTCTACTATACATTCTATGACTCAAAACGCGAGGGTCCTCTTCCTCTGATGAGCAGGCAGCGCCCGCTTGTCCACAGCCCGTGTGTGGACGGGTATTTCGTTGGACGCAGTCCGCTTCAGCCTGCCAGTCTACTGCGACGACGCTGCGTCAGCATCCTCCACAGAGCCCATACGGCAAACCCCAAGACCAAGAACAAACACTGTTCCCAACGCCCATGATGTTTTATCAGCTACAGCGACACCAGCAGCTGGCCAAGACTCCTCCAAATGACCGCTCCACGTAAAGGTCGGTGCTCGTCCGTGTGGCCAATAGCTACCTCCCGCCGGAGGGAGCATGCAGGTGAGCAGATCTCCGTCACGGACATACTGAAAGTCGCTCTGCAGCGGGACCGTCGATGTCGACGAATCGTAAATGAACGCAGCGGGCGCGGGTACGAACTGTCCGTTGTCGAGGCAGTCGGGTCCAGAACCGCCAATGAAGGTATAGTTCCCAAACATCGCGTTCTCGTGGACGGTAAAGTTTTCAGAGGCGCTCATGGCGATGCCATATACAAAGGCGCCGGAGAGTCTGTTCCCAGTGACGGTACCAGCAAAGGTCATATTGTCGAGGTACTGGTCCCCAAACCAGATACGAGGGCCAATGGCGATCCCAATTCTTGTGGATCATGAGCAAGTCTCAAAGGGGAGCGGAGAAACACGTACTTGATGACTGCATGACCCGAGTTGGTACTGCCCTCCGAGTCGGCATATCCACCGATGATAGTGTTATTCCTCACTACCGTATCCGTATAATTCCCTTGCCAAGGATCAAAGTCGACCATATTGATGCCACCGAGTAGGGTTTTCTGTGCTTGGATGAGAAACACGGTGTAAAGAACCAGAGGTAGACGCACATTCGTGACCCAGATCGTATTGTTGTATACCTGCGTCCCAGGCGAGCCAAAAATGACAATTCCGCCGTCCGTCGCGTCCATGATGAGATTGTCGCGCACCACGCTATTCCTGCAGCTCACGCTGATACCGTCCGCCCATTCGTCCACGAACTCGACACCACAGGGACCAATGTCGTTATTCTGCACTGTCACGTTGTTGCAGGAGAGCGGGCCCTCGGTGACATGCAAGCAACTCCAGCTGCGCGGGTCAAAAGAGCGCACATATTGAATCGTCTGGTTTTCATTCACACCACCGAACACGATATTGGCACCCCCGCTGATGATTGGTGCGTCACGCCGATTTCCATCGACCTAAAAGCCATTTATTCTTTCAAGGTCCGTAACAGAGAGAAAGAAAACACACCTGAACGTTCCGTAGCATCGCACCTGAAGACCCAGGGCGCGTCCCATCAACAGCGACGGTGTGGTCGGAGCCACTGACGATCAGGGTGGCGCGTTGCTGACCCAATGGATATCCTTCCGTGCTGATTTCTTGGTCTTCAGCCGCAAAGACGAGAGGACCCTGGATGTAGTAGCGTTTGCCGGGACATAGACTCAGCGTGTAGCCAGCACCAGATCCAAGTAGGAGCGCGTTAATCCGGTCAGAAACGGTCTCCGCGGGTTCTGGGTCGATACAAGTGGCGACCGGTCTAGTTGTTTCCATTTCACCATCTAAAAGACGCGGCTGAGTGCCTGAGGATGGAAATTCGAGACACGTACAAGGATCAGGTGCAGCACAGGGGCGCGACGGCGTGTGTCATGGGCGCGGTGGCGGTAAGAGATCAAGTTGAGGCGACAAACAAACAAGCTCTTCTTCCCAACTCCCATGTTAGCGCAAGAGCTCATCGACATCATCGTGGACGAAGTCGCGCATACCGACGATTTGCGGCCCGTCAGAGACCACACGGCTCTGAAAGCGTGTTCCCTAACAGCTCGAGCATTCCGCGTGCGCAGCCAGCGCCGTCTTTTCCAATCCCTCACATTGAAATCCCCCAATATCGACCACGTTTGCGTCGGATTCATCCAGAATCCGACTCTGGCGTCCTACGTTCGCGATTTCTGCCTTCATCTTCCCCATGAATCGTTCAGCCAGCTATTGTCATCGTTCTTCCCGCTTTTGAAGAACCTTGACCGCTTATTCATTCAATTCGAGCGTCAATCTTTTGCATGGCGGCAGTCGCCCGCTCAGCTCGTGTTCCCTGCTGAATTAATCCAGCTTCTTTCCCTTCCAACTCTCCGATGCTTCGGGCTTCAAAACTGCTCATATCTCTCTTTCTCGGTCATGCGATACGCCACCCGATCATTCGAGGAGGTGGTTCTCGTGCATGTTGACGGCAGAGATGACAAGGCGTGCCCTCTCATGGGCGAGGCGTCTCTTTCCAACGATATCCCAGCCCTCAAACGTCTGCTCCTCCAGCCCCCGAGCACTTTCAGGAGCTTCTTCCTCCACGAGGAGAGCGCGAGCATCTTGAAGCATCTTCGGGATATCGAATTCCGTTTGGGAGACTACGAAAGGCCGCCGAGTGCTGATTCAGATATTCCGTTGAAGCTCATGTCTATCCCACATCTGAGCGTAGATGTCGATGGTAGGCAATTTACCGCGATGATTTGGAGGCATAAACTAAAACTTCCCAGTTTTCTGGACCGCGGCTCATTGCTCGCGGTTGCTGTACTTTCCCAAGATGCCTCACATACGTGTGTTGACTCTGAAGTCTCGCACCAGCCAGCTGCACATAGCCGAGTCACTGCAATGCCTCGCACTCCGCCTTCCCACTTGCATGCCCAATCTCGAGGTCCTCAACTTTTTCTTCGACTCCCAGACCGTTGATCCCACCAAGCCCCACTATCCCGAGATGGACGATGCATTGGCCAACCTCACGTTTTTGAGAGAGGTCAATTTCATCACTGGCGCGAATTCATACAATAGATTCTACATGGTGGAGGATAGTTTGAGGGGAGCGCTGCCTTTGGCAAGCGATGCGGGGCTTCTTCGTATAAAGAGCTCAAAGATATATAGCGAGGCTACCCGGAGGCGCCCAATGTACCTATTTTCGAGTTAGAATTGCATCCTCTGGTTGAGTTTCTATCGAAGCCGTACGCAGGGCGTTGTAGAGTAAATTGACTCGAGTTCATACCGGCCAGCCGTAAGCATTACACCATTCTCAAACACTCAACTTCTCGTGTGGAGTATTTTTTCCACAGCACAAAAATGGTGTATCAGAGAGGTCTTGTTCACCTCGATGAAGACGCTCGCAAATTCAAATTACCACAGTCCAAATCCCCCACATACAGGGAATGCATTAATCATCCTCAATTATCTGGGAATCGTCACTCGCCATCTTGGAAAACACCGGATCGGCCAGAAAAGGCAGACCATACGCAGGCAAATCCTCCCCAACCAATGTGTCAAGCTATTTGCAAAGGGTGTTCAGACGAAGCGAGTAGATTTGAGGGCTATAGATGCAGACTCACCAGCTTCATACTAATGTTTCCAGTGAAACATTCAGCGCTTGAATGGATCGACTCGAAGCCCTCCCGCACGCAGACGTTTCAACTCGACGAGTGCGTCTGCGAGATGGGGCTCTTCGAGAAGACCTGGAGTGAAATACTGGAAAGACCAATCGTCGACATCCTCTTTGAAAGAAAGATAGAAGGATTGGAGAGTCCCCGCCCGCCTGGCGGTGAGCATGTGCACCAAAGGTGGGAGACGAACACGGAATTCGCAGTCTCTGATCCTGAGGGAATCGAGATGGGGTAGGAGAGGGGGGTCGTTGTTGGTGAGGAGATTGAGGAATTTGCTGAAATGCGAGCTGTCGCGGGAATTCAGCCGGTGTAAATTGAAGACGCGAAGCGACTGCAGTGCTGCGCTCTTGATCCATTGGTTGTAAATGCCTGGCCTCTCGTTCGACATGATGCACGTCTCGAGAGTGAGCTCCCGTAGGACGCAGTTGGATCGTGCGACAAGCTCCGCAAAGTTTGACAACCCAGACCACTGGTCCGCTTGTCTCATGTCTGTTCTGAAACTTTGCAGCACCGGAGCACCAAGGTATTCCAATATCTTGGAACCGATCGCCCAGTTCAAGGAAAGGGCGCGGAGGCGTGGTAAAACCAGCACGTTGGATAGATGAGGAAGGGACTTCGAGGAGGAGGAAAAGGAAAGCCGCAGCTCCTGAAGCTGCGGGGTGCAATGTAGGATCTCCAGGCATGTTTGGGGTGAGTCGGAGTCGAGGTATAACGTGATCCGCTGAGCCCAAGAAAACATCTCGGGCCAGTTGTGTTTAGGTGACACGGAGATTTGTAGCTCTAAGCCGAGGTGCGTCGCGGAATACCGACAGAGTCGATTCATATGGAAACCACAGTTTCTCGAGCGCAGGTAATGGACCTTGCAAAACGCAGGGAAGTGGAATGGAAGAAGAAGGAAATAGCTTCAGTGTCCGCCACTGCCCCGAACATCCACACAAGTCTGCCAATATGGCCTGAGCCTCCGAGTGCACATATTGAGGGAGAGCCACTTGCAAATCCAAGCCTCGGCCACGGGAATGGTGAATCCAGAAGGGAAGCATCTTAACCAGATGAACAGTTTAGAATACAGAGCCACGGTACACAACGAAAAAATGCTTGCTTGGGTGCAGTTTCGAATCGAATGAGGACCATAATGAAGAGGAGGAACGCGCAAGCTCTCGCCACGTGCGGCAAATCCACGTCAAAGGAAGCGGGCTGCGTCGTGGATCGACATCGACATAGTGGATGAAAATTTCTGTGGTGATTTCGCTGGGGAGCGAGAGAACGGGGTAGACTATCGCCTGCAGCACCCTGGCGGCCCTGTCGCGCTCAGCGCGAACCAGAACTATCTGCGCATCGAGAGCATCGAGTTGGTGGTCGAGTCGGGCAATTTCCGTGAGGAAGAATGAGGCAGACATCGGAGTATGATGAGAGTTGGGAAGAAGACGAACTTTTGGATCATCCGGCGTTTGATGGCCGGCTTTCTCCTCTTCAACCTGACCTTCATGTCCTTCACAGTTAACTTGTCTGTCTTTTCCTGTCCTCCGGCCAGACTTTCAATTTACTCTACCAAAGATGGAACAGCACCACCTGGTTTCACTGAGTCTCGGCGTCACTCCCTTGGGTCTCCTCTCTTAATGCCTGCCCCAATTACAGTCTCTCCTTCTTCCGCTGCCTCATCTTAATCATTACCTTATTAAGCGCCATGGATGAAATATTCAGAATTACTCCCAGGCAGCTGCATCCAAATCCGCACGCTCCGCCTCGCTCTCAACCACCTCCACCGTACTCCCACAGCGCGGTTCAAATCGACAAGGGAAAGGCGCCGGTCTCCTGAGTAGCCCAGCACTGAAATCGTCTGCAGACGGGACAACCAAGACGCCTGTTTCGTCCCTGTGAGGGATGATATTGAACGCCCATAGAATGCTTCGAAGGGATGAGTCGATAATTCAAGGTAAGTATAGCTTGCACAGACCGAACGACGGCGATAAATATGGTCTGCAGGGCGACGTTCTTGCCGGGGCACGATCTCTGTTTCTAGATTCTCAGTCTCCGAATCTTGGATAGAATCAATACTTACACGTCCGAATCCAAACGGTATGTTGTAATTGTCCATTCCCGGATCTGCGCGTTCAAAAATCTCTCTGGTTTGAATTCGTCCGGGTCAGGGAAAATTTCCGAGTCTGTTATCATTGCGCTTCGTATTATTCCTGTTAGCAGTAGCAGGTTGAAAATGCCACCGAAAGGATTCACGTACTAGATATTCGCGTATATAGTGGAGCCCTTCAGGATGAACATGCCCTCATAAACATCATCCGCCGTAGTCGAATGCGGGAAGCCAGTCGGGGCAAATCAGTGCCACCTCGTAACTTCCTTAAGGAGGGCTTGGATGTACGGCTGTGTTCTGTCGGCAGCGGTATGGAAAAAAAGAGAAGAACCAGCACACCAGCGAGTCGTAGTCTTGAAAATCAGGCGTTCTATTCTGGCCTACGACCGAGTCGATTTCTTGTTAGGCCCTCTTTGCTTAGAGTTGGAAATTGACAGCCCGGGAGCATCGGAGACTTGGAGCATCGGAAACTGGATTATCGTGGACAAAGTAGAAGAGTCAGGGGACGCTTCTCGAATTGATCCAACAAGAAAGAACCTGTATTCATGATCGAATTGGTGGGCGAAACACAACTTTCGGCAGTTCGGTCCGGACCGCGCGTCGACACTCACAAGCAACGCGCCATTTTGGAAACACGCATATAGGGTTGCAAACTACAGTAAGTCCTATACTCTCAGAATCCCGTCTACGTCGGGCGAAACACGCTTCCAAACTTCCACCATCTCGTCCCACACCTTCCGTTCCAACAACAAACCTTGCTTCGTGGTCGTCCACGGGGGAGGTCTATTGACCAAGAAATCAGTCACGAACACCGCAGAAAACTTGACCTCGACTTACTCCCGCAACGCACAACAGCCGATGTAGACTCCGGACGGCGTTGGCTTGACCGCAGCGTAGACCAAGTTCCTGGCGCCCTTCTCCGGCGTCCAGTAGAGCTTGCGCGCGAGACCCCTTGAGGAGGGTGAGATGAGCGAATGTGACTTCGGAAGGATGTACACACTCGGGAGGCTTCAAATCACGACCGATTTCCGAGAGACAAAGTCCTGGGTTGACGAAACTGGGAGGGAAATGAGTTAGACATCCACCGCGAGGGTTGGCAGACATACTTGACAATCAAGCCCTCCGCTTGAGGAAGCTTGGCGATCACACGAGCGATGTACTGGTCAAAGGTTTTGGAGACTGCGTAGCGATCTTCGAGAGAGCACTTGGGACCGTTCAAAGTATCGAGAATATTGGTTGCGTGTTTCTCAGGGAATTTGGCTGTCCATGGAGCTGTCGAGGCTTGAGTCTCCGAAAAAGAAAAGAGCATACAGTAGATACCTTCAGATCCGGTGATGGTCAAATGCGGAGGTTCCTGGGTTTGCTTGGCGGTCGCCTGCAAAAGAGGGAGCAGCAGCACACACAAGAGCCCGGTGGCGATCGCGTTGACTTGCAGACTGGAGAATATAAGTGAAGCGTTCTTGAAAGACTAAATGGGCACGCACGTCCGCTCCCATCCATCCACTGTTACTTCCCAGCGAACAGGTGGCCCCACCCCAGCGTTGATGAGCGCACCGTCAAGACGCGTTAACGAACTATTCGCCTGGGTTGCGAACCGCTTCACGCTCTCGAAGCTGCTCATGTCTAGCTCCCAAACGTCGATGGTGCCAGCGTAGTTGGTTTGCAAGAGGACCTCTTCCTTGGCCTTGACGCCTTTGCTCAAATCACGAACAGCAAGGACGAGACGCGCGGGATTCAATCTCGCGAGGTGGACTGCAGCAGCGAGGCCGAGGCCGGTGTTGCTGCCAGTGACGAGGTAAGTGCAGCCAGTGAGGTCGGCCTCGACGGGTGGGAAGTCGGTCCAGAGCTGTTCGGCGAGGAAGCCGAAGAGTAGGTGGCTCATGAGGCTGCCAGTCTGTCCCATGGTATTCTAGTGAAGTAAATGCATGCATTTTGCCCGAGCTATTTGTAGTTCGGGTTTTCCGCGATTGAGGGGTATTGCCCGAGAGTTTCCCGAACAGGTCGGTGTATCGCAGTGGGTATTTCCCGAGACTGTCGGCCGGCGATGTGGACAACGGAAAGGAGCACGGGTGCCACGGGATTGCCTTGGAGATGTTCCCAAGCGTCCAAGTCGAGATTGAGGATGGTGGCAAAGGCAAGAGCACCTTTGATGATCCCACGCTTCTGCTTTTGTCTCGAACTTTCATGTCGTCGCGTTCTGACCCTCGGTTTGAAGGCTTTTGAAGGCCCTTCCTCGTATGTAAGTCCTCACGTTGTATTCTGCGCCCATATTCGGAGAAAAATTCCCGATCGCAGGTATAAGAGGGTGGCTGACACTCGCTCGTACTGCATTCGTTCTTGACTTTCCCCGTCATCTACGAACCTTGCTATAGCGTATACAACGCCATGCTCCTCCTCCACCTCGCGCTTTTCTACGTCCTCGGCCTCGCATCCGCCCCGTTGGTGGCCTTCCTTGGTCCCGGCGTCCTCAAGTTTGCTCTGGCGACCCTCGCCGGTTCCAGCACGGTCCCGAACGCATTCCTCGTCCTTCTCCTCCTCAAATCATACGGCCTGAACGTGTTCGTCGTGGTCCCCGTCATGTTTCGGTTCGCTATGGTAGTGAAGCGCCTCCTCAACGGCATCAAGCGTCCCGCCACGCTCGTCCTCGCCGCCCCAAGGCCTCGCCCACTATCTCAGGCGTCGCTAATACCGGTGGCGTTGGTATTGCTGCATGTTATGCGAGCCCAGATCCTACACCAAATCGCCTCGACGTCGCCCACGGCCCTCGCGCTCGCGCTCGCGATTCAAGATGACGAAGGATGTGCTTTCATCGAGGACGACGTGCCTGTTGCCAGTGCCGAAATCCCCACCACGACCACCGTCAACGACAAGACGTTCGTTGTTGAGACCATGGCCCTGGTCATATGGGGCTTCGTCTTGGCCTGCCTCTTCGTTTGGATCAAGTCGTCGTCGGTTTTGTCGTTCCTCCTCCGCTCTCTTCAGGGAGCCTGGACCACCATGAGCAGCAGAATCCGCCGCGACACCACAATGCAGCTCGATTCAGACGACGCTGACACCACCCTTGTCGGCGACGAGACAGAAATCAAGCCAGTTGGGTCTGCATTTACTGGCATTCCCGCGTCTCTGTCTACACCCCTTCTGTTGGTGGCCCTTCGCCCAACGCTGGCCGCTTTGGGTTCTCTTCCTACCGACCTGTCCGACATCGGCAGCCCCAAGCTCATCGCCGCTGCCGTCAAGACCGTCGGCCCCAAGCCCAATCTCGACCCCACGGTCCCGGCCTTTGTTCCCGTGGCACGTCCCACCACCGTCAAGCAGGAGTGGGTGCCCACCAAGCCCCTTTCGTTCCAATGGTCCCGAGGTGGCTGCCCGACTCGCATCACGGCTCCTCCTCCGCCAATTCCCCTCAACGCCAACGCGCCGGTATTTGTACCCAAGGTCGAAGACGCGAAGAAGCCTGGTCTGTCTGAAAGCATATGGGCCCCGGCCTCCACGTCCACGCCCGTCAAGGAGAAGAAGCCTCGATTCCGGACTGCACCTCCCTCTTTCTGGGCTCCTGGGGGCAAGGCCATCGCGATTGTCCCTCCTCCTTTGGCTTGAACGGTATATCAAATCTACATATATTGGTGAGTGTCGCTGCCTCGTCGATATTTTCTCGTTTTCTCACTTTTACACCAGGGGTTTATCTGTATCAATAGTGTGCATCCAGTGCTGTATCTTTCGGGTTCCTCGACCTATTCTCCTTCCTCCGCCTTTTGTAAGTCGTCGTCTTCATCGCCGAGTTCCATGATTCTGACTACGTCGACATAGTCCTCTTTCCTCTCCATACATCTGGGCAGCCAACGGCCTCGCCTTCTTTTTCCCTTGTCTTGTGAGTGCATCATTTTATCTCACGCGACAAATCCTCTGATCCTCTTGCTAGTTGTCTGTTTCATGTGCGAGAAAAGCCATCAAAATAGGTGTGGAATAGAAGAAAATCTGACAAAATAGGTGTAGGATAGCGGAAAACTCGACAAAATAGGCGTGTAGCGTGTAGTACATTTATGATCTTGTTTTTGGAAAGAATTGAGCTGGAAATTTCTGGACAATCATGTGGGGAAGGCGCTGTCGGCGCGTCCACAAGCCCAAACAACCTGGCACATGACCGCCTAGACGCTTTACGACTCTCAAATCCTACCTAGGAACGTGTGGTGCTCATCGACCCGGTGTATTCGAGAGGGAAGGCAAATGTATACTTAGTGGAAGTACTTTGGATTGAAAAGCTAATCGCTACAGTACGGACTAGATTCCCCTCCCTGTCTCTATCGCTCATCTGTCAATCGAGTCAGTATGACAAGATAGAACACTATGTGTATCTGCATGCCATTGTCCACGAGCTTCTGCAGCTGCGGATCAAGACCCTCGTCGATTGAATCGCTGCCAAGTTCGAAGACCTCGAGCAGGCCGATGATGAAACGGGCGACCAGAGCATCAACGAGCTCGTCATCGACAGCGAAAGAACATTGCAAGAATCGGAGGGTGTGGAGACGAGGGAGAAAGTCCATCTCGGGAAGTTTGCAGACGAAGGAGGATATAAAGTCGTTGTTGGGGCCGACGAACTCGACGTGGGTCAAGTTGGGCAACTGTGCAAACCACTCGAGAGCACTGGGCTCTGGATAGACAACAGCATCGCTGGTGAGCGAAAGGTTGTGCAACGATGCAGAGACCCGGGAGAAGAAGGCGGTCGAAAGATTGGAGATGAGGGATGCAGTCGAGGTCAAGGCGTTCCAACGCAAGAAGCTCGAGGATCTTTACGATCTCGGAGCGCTCGACGTCCTCATCGGCTACCAGGCGCAAGGAGCGCAGATGCTGCATGAGCCCGAGCGCAGAAAGTCCAGGTACTGATTGACCGTCAACCCCTCTCCGGTGAACTTGACAAGTCTTTCCAAAGGGAGAAGGAAAAGCCCCGGAGCACAGGGCCTACGAAGGTGAATCTCGCGCAATTGCGGTGCGACCTTGAAAGACTCGCAAGGTGAGTGAGCCTCAATGTACCGCCCAACGCCCCCCGGTCGCTCGAAAAGAACGGCGAGGGTGATTTGTTGCAGTTCTGGGAACTCGAGAGTATCGGTAAAGAAGTCCACGACGGGCAGGCTGAGCGTCAAAGATTGAAGACGCGTGGCATAAGCGTAGAGGATGGCATGTATGCTGTCCTTGTCCTGCGCGTCGTACCCGGTGAAGTCCAAGGACACGGGCAACGCCTTGGCGCGCTGGAACCACATGTCGACATATGCTTCGACTTCACCAGGCTTGGAGAAGAACCACTGAGGAGGAAAAATGGCTAATCACGTCCATAATCTGGGAGCGGCAAGGGTGATTTCACGCCAGCTCCTGCAGACGCGGAGCAAAAGCAATGGTGCGCAATAAAGGCGGGGCCTGTCGTCCGGATTGGAGGAGAGGCAGTGGACGAAGATTTCGGTGATGATTTCAGGTGGCACGGTCGTGAAGGGTTGCGTTTTGTTGGGGTTCTTGACCGGATTGCGCTTCTGGCGCTTCTGTAGCTGGATATTGAGATCCAAGCCAGACAGCGGATTGCGTGGCACAACGCGTCGAGACATGGCAGAGGGGATGAAGAGACGCGCTGGGCTCGGAGTCTTTATACGACCCGAGCACTATTGTTCCCAAACGCGACTTTCCATTTTGGTCTGGGACTACTGAATGGCGCCAATCAACACAGCAGACACGCTCGTCCCAACCTCCAGCCGACTGCGTTCTGGCATCTTCATCGGGAGCACCACGAACCCGTTCGCGCCACTCAAACTCGCAACTCGACTCGACCGCTGGCCCCCGGTGCTAAAGGCCCGCAAACCCTCCGAGTCGGCACGTATTATGACCCGGTGGAATTCGGTGCGTGGATCGAGGGTCATGGCGCTAGCGAGCTAGAATTGACTAAAGTCAGTGTCGAATAGCTTTGGAATGCCAATACGGACCTTGACTGACACGCGAGGCAGGTGGCGTCGCGCCTCCGGCCATCCACCAAGCTTTCTGAGGGCGGGGACGACAAAGACGTTGAATGTAACCAAAGCCGAGGCTGGATTCCCGGGGAGGGCAAAGACGGGCTTTGCTATGCCACCCACAGGAATAGTTGCAAACGTGGTGGGCTTGCCCGGTTTCACAGTGACCCTGCCGAAGTGAATCGTGCCTTGAAAGTGGCGCTCGATGACAGGCTTCAAGAGATCGGTAGGACCCATGGACGTCCCGCCGGTGGTGAGGAGGATATCTGCAGAGTCGAGGCCTTTTCGGATGGCAGCAACGTGCGAAGGAATGCTGGGGGACGTCTCAGTATGAGGTGAATGCTCGTGGATGCATACTCAACTCGTCAGGAACTATTCCCAGATCCACGACTTCGTAACCCATGCCTTCCAAGGCTGCGTGTAACGAAGGTCGGTTCGTATCACATATCCCTCCCCACTCGTCGTTTGACTGAGGCTGAGGATTCTGCAGATCGACAAGCTCGTTGCCGGTGCTCAGCAACGCTACGACTGGACGACGGAAAACCTCAACCTTCAGAGCAAATGAATTCGGACTGTCGTTCCAGATAAAAGAAAAACGCACCTCTTTACGTCCAACGAACGCCAAAGTCCCGATCTCTCCACCTTCGCTCAGAATAATATCGCCCTTCTGAAGAACTAGGTCGCCCTTGGAGACGTCCGACCCGGGGGCGCGCACGTTCTCTCCAGCTGGAACCTGCACCAAACACTCGACCTCCTTTTCCTCTCCATCAACCCCGTCCTCGGTTTTGAAGGTAGAAACGAGGCGCGTGTCTTCCACCATGATTACAGTATCCGTTCCGGCAGGTAAGGGGCCGCCGGTGTTGATGCGATAGATACAGTCTGCGGGAAGGGGAGTTGATATCTTGTGTGTGCTGGAGGTAAGGGCTTTATAGACGCCAGGGGGATCAGTTGCTAACGGAGACTCAATCAGCTGTACTCGGTGGAAGTGGATTATCTTACAGCGGAGGGCATATCCGTCGACACTGGTGGTAGATGTGGAGGGTGCATTCTGTGGAGCAAGCACGTCCTCTGCGAGAACATGTCCTCTCAGTTCTTGCGTCACCTAAGCGCGGTTTAACGTCCAGCTTTGCGTCATGTCTGCAAAGACTCACCAGTCGTTTCTCGGTTCCAAGCACCGCAACCTTTTCTTCCACCAACGAAAGAGCGTTCTCGAGCGAAAGTAGCGGATAGGGCGAAACACGGTGGCGCGCTGACGCTGTAGAATATTGTCAGAAATATGACCTCAGATGAGGAATTGAACGCACCCGCAGCAGAGGGGTCATGAGAGAGCGTCCGAGGCTGAGGTGCCGCATGGTCATGGTGGTGGTGGTGGTGATGATGATGCCCAGCGAGCTCAGCATGGACCTGTTTCCCCGTTCCGCCTCGAATCAACTCTATCGCATGGTTGACGACTCCGCCGGCAAGAAGAGCTTCCAAATTTTCTTTCACGGCTTTGACGCTGCCCGGAAGCGTCACTACAAGGGTGTTCTTGACCGTTCCCGCAACGGGTCGCGACAAAGCAGCCAAAGGCGTATGCTTGAGCGACGAGGACATCATGAGATGCACAAGGCCGGGTGCCTCACGCTCGAGCAGCGGTGAAATCGCCTGCAATCATCCAGCCCTCAAAAACAGGAGGAGCAGACATTGGCTCACTTCGGGCGTCTGGTCGCGTACTCCAAAGCCCGTACCACCGGTGGTGATGACCCAGTCGACGTCCCCGCGACTGCACCATCGTTTTACAGCGTCTTGGATGGACAACACGTCGTCTGCGACGATCTGGTGGTCATTGCATGAGAAAGTGTTGTTTTCGAGGATATCGCGGATGGTGGGCCCAGATTTGTCGGCACTGGAGTCGGTAGAGGCAGTATCGCTAACTAGGTCAACGTGAGAGATGCCCTGGAGTCGACGAGGAGGAGAGCGAACCTGTAAGGACTGCGACGCGAATGGTAGACATCAAAAGTTGTGATCGCCGTTGATCAGCAGTCCTCTAAATTCTGCTAGTGCTACTCTCGAAACGAAAGCCATAAATAATCGTATTCCTGCGTGGATGGTGTACAATGCCGGAGATATACAATGCTAATTTCCCCGGCTGAGCTAGCTCGATGCACACATATTCCCTGTTTCTCTCGGGCTTGCAAGATAGCTTCATTCAATCGGGAAGCTGTGGCTGCCTTGAACGCATCACTCTCGTGTACTAAAGCTCCGCCAACCCACTCAGATTATACGCCGCCTTCCTCTTGACGAACGTAAACCTCCCCATGAAACGTATCAACCCAAATATGATGCGCCTGAAAAAGGTGCGCGGCGCAACGACCATCTTCATCGCTGCCTTGGTCGCACGAACGACAGCAATGGCGCGTGCCTGGCGGTCTTTAGCCCAGACAGCGAGTACCTCATCTGGCTTGGATGATGATCCGGAGATGAGGCAAGTGGCGAGTACAGCGCCGAGAGTGATGGAGTCGCGAATGCCCAGGGACATGCCTTGCCCGCCGATGGGGGAGTGGATGTGCGCTGCGTCACCGACGAGGATGACTGTTCCACCCAGGCGCGTGACGGTTTGTTGGGCAACGGCGGAGCGCGTGCGGTAGCGCGTCGACCAGTGGACTTTTTCGATGCGGGGGACAGAGAATACTTGTGGTGCATTCTTGTCGAGGAGGGTTTGAAGGTAGTCTTTGTCTGGAGCGTGTGGGATGGAGGGGTCTGCAGTGCTTGCGCCGACGCGGTATACGACATGGTCTGGGTCTGGGCAGACGGAGGCGGGGAAGGGCGACATGAGCATAAAGTTGTTGTTCGCAATGGAGGTGAGGATGCGGAATTTGGGGTCGGGAAGCTGAGGCGGGGTGGAGAAGGTCACGTCGCCAATGGCAATGTAGGACACGCTGCCGTATTCGGGCTCCACTCCGTCTGGGTCGGCGAACATTATCCCGGCTTCGTTACGGACCTACTTGAGTTCAGTGGTCGGTTCTGCCAAGTGAAGGAAGACGTACAACTGAGTGCGCGCCGTCTGCGCCAATGACGTATTTCGTCTGGATAGTCTCACCCGACTCGAATGTGACGTCGACCATGCCTTCCTTGTCTGCAGACGACCTGAGCGAGACAACTTTGTAGGGACGCAATACGTGCACGCCTCGCTCTTCCAACGTCTCGAGCATCACAGCCTCAGTGTTCGTCTGGGGGACGATGAGCGCAAAGGGGAACCTGGTGTACGGCTCTAGGAGGGAGAAGTTGGTAGAAACAAGGTGTGCATTGCCGTCGTGCAGGCCGAGGTGGACAGTCCGCTCGCCGATCTTGAGCAGCTTATCGACACAACCGACGCTGTCGAGGACCTAATCCTGCTGAGATATATCGAGATGGAAGGCTCTTTTGCACTCACCTCTAGCGTCGCTGCTTGTATCACTGCAGCTCGAGACGAGTTTTGGCCGGCCAGAAGAGCATCCACGATGACAAAGTCCTTGATTCCTTGGTGGTGGAGGGATAGTGCGGCTGCGAGCCCAGAGGGACCGGCACCAACGATCAGGACGGAGATGGGGCTTGTTGGGAGAGACATGGATGGGTACAGTCAAGGTACGGTTGTTGACCAGGACCATGCGACGCGTACAGCATCGCTCTGACCCGAACAATACTTACTGCACATTCACTCATCCATTAGTAGCCATTGGAACGACGACTGACTGGTACTTACCGCGACGGGCCCAGGACGAGATACATTGACCTGTCCGACGTACAACCCCGGATACACAAAGAAGACCGGTAGGGCGTAAATCCCCGAGATTCGAAAATCCCCCCATCGCAGGCTGCGCGTCGGGTCTCACGATGACTAATGTGGGCTGGCGTCGTAGCAGAGGATAAACTCAGCGTGCTTATCTGGACTCTATTCCGTGCGGAATCGAATTGTTAAGCATTCGTCGAGGTTGAGGACCAGGGTATATACGCGAGCCAGCAAACTTGATTCATCGTCGTTGTACCGGATGAGAAAGTAGATGAACAAGTCTGCGCTATGCGAAATTGACATGAGCTCGGGAGGAATGTAAATCCAACAGGCCCGCTCCGCAAACTATGGCTTAGCAAGAGCAGGAGAAAAGCCCGGGATGTGTTTGAGACCGAGGTAGAGTCATCGCGGATCAAACCGCCGTCACTGCCACGCCGCCCCTCCACTGAGGCTCCAAGTCGTCAACCGACCCTCAACACCGTGCTGAATGCCAGGACCGGAGGCGGACTGAATCCCCGTGGGTCCCGATACTCGTCACCTGCATTCGTTGACTCACCACGCTGTTTCCTGGCCACCAGTCACCGTGGCGACTTTCTCCGGCTATGATCTCCCAAAGTCGACAACTCGAGCCATGCTAGGGCCCACACCCTCTGCGACTGGGACGAGGCCTTCCTAATGACCTGAGAGTCATGTCTGGCCCCAAGGATTTCACCATCCATGTCCGACGGCCCTTCGGCTTACTCGCACTACCCAGACACCATGAGCGGACTCACTGGGACTGGGGGAGCGTCGGAAGAACGCCGCGCAAGAGTGTATCGTCACCCATGACTAGACGGTGGAATGTCGATGAGGATGGAAACGATGTGCGTCAATCTAACTGACTTATCGCGGTTTTTTCATGAATCCACTAGCCCAGCGGATGCTCCAAATGCTCTGGAGCGCCATCAACCTACCACCCTAACCCAGCCACCAACTCACATCTTTGGCTCCCATGTCCGGCTGCGGTGCCCACTCTCTTCACCGAAGACGAAGATCCCATCCGATCTCCACCACCCCGACCCGTCATCCTACCTGGCATCCACATGGTACCCTCCCCGGCTCCTTTGATGTCGACGATAGCGACCGACAATCTCTGACGACCCTTGCAAATCTCACTTCGAGGCTCGCACCATCCAGACACCGGTACCATAAGCCGACATGACTCGCGCAGCGGGCGCCAAGACGTCGCGCAGAGCTCAGTGACCCGACATCCCACCGAGACGAAGGAGCCGGGGAAATTGAGCACAGCAGCAACGTACGTCTTTCCATCGTGGCTTATTGCGGTTTTCATGAAGAGTCCACCCCCCAGCGCCGTCAGAGAGTCCAAGAAGCTCCGGAGCCCTACCTAGCCCCCGCGCCGCGCGTCTCTCATTATTGGATCCGCTCGCGCGTCGCCACCGGGGTCCCGCTAGAATCCGGCGCGGCCACTCTCTCCTCTGATTCCACCTATCGCCCAGGCCCGTCATCCTACCGGCACTACTCAGCCCACGATACTGGCAGCAAGATCGTCCCCGCTCACACCCCCCGCGCTTCCGCACGCCCATATCCAGACAGACGGCAAGTCGAGAGAGAAACAATGCGCGGAGGCCGTCCACACCTATGCGCACAGTTCGTGAGTGGGGATTCGGGCGATTCTTGCACTCGGCGGAGGGCCGGCTCTTCGCACTACTGATGCCTTATAACGAGCATTGTCCGGCAACGTATGCAGCAGGAGCCACTGGGCGTTTTGCGGGTGACGCAACCTTCTTCTGCGCGCCGCGCCGCGTGCATCCTGCATCACATACCCTACTTTGCCGGGGAGCATGATTGTGCCTGTGGACGGGAAGTGTGGTGTCGTCGGTGAGCAAGCGCCACTGAGCGGAGAAGCTGGGGATCGGGATGGGAGCGGAGAAACACCGGACGAGGAAGAGGGCGGCTTTATGTGCGTTATCCCTCCGTCCTCCCTTGGGTTTTGCTCAAGGTTCCTGCAGATCATCCATCCAGGAGCGTATTTAAGCTTGGGTTTGCGCTGATGATGTTTCTTGCGGGTCCCGGCGACGGGGTGTGTCTGACACAACTTTGCACTCTTGTCGTCCTCCGTGGAAGGCGCCCCCTTTTTACATGTACATGATCTCCGCAGGCGTTGTGCCGGAGGCACCAGAACGTTATGTCGCAGCTTGTGCTCGTTCATCTGCTATGCAGGAATATATATTGTAACTTGTAACAACCATGTAAAATTGGAGTGAGAAAATTTGTCCACGCTGTTGTCTGGGAGGGCTTGTACATGTTTGTCCCTGCACGCTGACATCTTGCTTCCGACCACCACCTTATCCGATTCCAGTCATCTGCTTGCAGTGAGCTGCTCTCTTGGTTTATTCCACTCCATTCACTAACAAGAGTCTGCAGCTCAGTTCCATGATGTCTAACACCCAACGAGTCAGAAGAAGTGGGAATGTGATTGTCAATGGTGTGTGAAATCAAAATCTCAGGGTGGGATCCTGAATAAATCATGATCCGTGGCTACAGGTGGCCCAGGAGGGCCAGGTGGGCCAGGGTATGAAATTGGGGGCACTGGTGGTGCTGGAGGAAGCCCCAATGTCAAAATGTATGCTTTTGACAACCGTGTTGCCAAGTTTATTCATCACGTCATGACAGTATCCAAGGGTTTGTCGTATTTTATCTTGGCATAGCTCTTGTGGCTCATCTTTGGTGTAGATCAGATGAAAATTTGCTCAAGTGGTTGGGAAATCCTCCAGATACACAAGACAAACAGCGTGATCTACAAGGGTATCACCATAAAGATACTGGGACTTGGCTGCTTGAGCATGATAAGTTCAAGAATTGGAAAAAGATACCTGGCAGCTTGTGGATCCAGGGAGTTTGTATGTTGGCCTGATTTTAGTCCATTTCATATCTGATCCATTTTCAGCTGGAACAGGGAAAAGTGTACTCAGGTACTTCATTTATTTCACTGTACTATCTCCACTGACATGAACAGCTCAACAATCATTTGAGACCTTATTGATGCTCGCAATACGGTCTCATATTTCTTTTTGACTTCAGGATTCCAGACAGACAGAGCCTGGATATCATGTTGTGCTCCATTGTCTGGCAGCTTGCTGGGAAGTCGGACACTGCACATGATTGTCTCTCCAATCTTCATAAAGCCTTGGAGATGGATCCATACAGCCACTACGGGAGGATCTCCAAAAAGTGCTTGATGATTTGGTTGTGGAACTGGGACAGGTGTACATCATTCTGGATGGACTGGATGAATGCCACAAGAATGATTGGACAGGACTTGTTGCATTTGTGAACAGATTATGTGGATCTTCCGAAAAATGCCCACATTTGCTGTTCACAAGTCAACATCGCCAGGAATTTCAAACAGGCTTCAAAGACATTCCTTTGATACACTTGCATGCATCAATCTTGGACAAAGACATAAGATCCTTTGTCTACAGCAAGATTTTGGCAATGTCTGATGATAGCAAACATGCTAATGCAGTCACAGAACAAATTGTGGTGCAAAGCAATGGAATGTATGTTAAATTCAACTTTGTGGCCTAAGCTCTTAGCTAATGGATGACTAGGTTCCGAATGGCTGCTTGCTTCATTATAGAGCTAGGTCATTGTCACTGGGAGGAGGAATGGGATGAGGTCCTTGCTGTCCTCCCAGGTGACCTGTTCAGCATCTACGGCCGTTTCCTCACCCGTGCAAAGGCAGAACCCAAATTTCCATCAGTTTTCATTCAGGCAATACTACGGTGGCTTGTGTTTTCAGCAAGAGAGTTATCACCAGACGAGCTTGCAGATGCTATTGCTTTCCGTTTGGACCAGCCTAATTTTGACTTCTTAAACCTGGATGCATCAATATATTGCCCTGGCAGACGCCCGGGAAATTTGCGGACTTTCAAGTTGCTTGATGGGCTGATTGTGATTCACACCCATGAATCAAGAAGGGATCAAGAAAGGGATCAATCAGTTTTGCACACTCATCGGTGCGAGACTATGTCCTTTCCAAAGAATTTCATCAAGAGCATGCATCCATTTTTGATCTCAGTGAGAGTATCTCACAGAGGTTCATTGCACAAACTTGTGTCCGTTATCTCCTTGTGTTTTCAGAGAAAAATCATATCATGCAGTCTAATATCCAGGGGGAAGTACCCACTGGCAGTATATGCTGCTGAAAACTGGTTCAATCACTTGCAGTACTGTGATAACACACACCAGGAGGAGCTACTGCCATCAACAATGCATCTGCTGGATGATAAAAGCAGCCAGTACATAACATTGTGTTGGTTGCAGAATATCACAGCTGTACCAGCTATCTCTATGTGTGCAAGAATGGGTTTTCAAAGAGGGGTGTTGTCTTTGCTCAATGAGAGGAAGGCAGCAGTCCATGATGCTGACAAGTATGGCCAGACTCCGCTGCACAATGCCTCCTGGAGTGGCAAGCTTGACATTGCAAAGCTCCTCACAGAACATGGGGCCGCAGTCAATGCTGCTAACAAGTATGGCCAGACTCCGCTGCACAATGCCTCCTGGAGTGGCAAGCTTGACATTGCAAAGCTGCTAACAGAGCATGGGGCCGCAGTTGATGCTGCCGACAAGGATGGCTGGACTCCGCTGCACAATGCCTCCTCAAATGGCCACCTTGACATGCAAAGCGGCTAACAGAGCATGGGGCTGCAGTCGATGCTGCCAACAAGTATGGCTTCACTCCCGCTGCACAATGCTTCCTCAAATGGCCGCCTTGACATTGCAAGCTGCTAACAGAGCATGGGCTGCAGTCGATGCTGCCAACAAGTATGGCTGGACTCCGCTGTACAATGCCTCCTCAAATGGCCGCCTTGACATTGCAAAGCTGCTAACAGAGCATGGGGCTGCAGTCGATGCTGCCAACAAGTATGGCTGGACTCCGCTGTACAATGCCTCCTCAATGGCCGCCTTGACCATTGCAAAGCTGCTAACAGAGCATGGTGCTGCAGTCGATGCTGCCGATGAGAATGGCTGGACTCCGCCGTACAATGCCTCCTCAAATGGCCGCCTTGACATTGCAAAGCTGCTAACAGAGCATGGGCTGCAGTCGATGCTGCCGACAAGAATGCAGGACTCCGCTGCACAATGCCTCCTCAAATGGCCGCCTTGACATTGCAAAGCTGCTAACAGAGCATGGGGCTGCAGTCGATGCTGCCGACAGTATGGCTGGACTCCGCTGCACAATGCCTCCTCAAATGGCCGCCTTGACATTGCAAAGCTGCTAACAGAGCATGGGGCTGCAATCGATGCTGCCAACAAGCATGGCCGGACTCCGCTGCACAATGCCTCCTCAAATGGCCGCCTTGACATTGCAAAGCTGCTAACAGAGCATGGGGCTGCAGTCGATGCTGCTGACAAGTATGGCAGGACTTCCGCTGCACAATGCTTCCTCAAATGGCCGCCTTGACATTGCAAAGCTGCTAACAGAGCATGGTGCTGCAGTCGATGCTGCCAACAAGTATGGCTGGACTCCGCTGCACAATGCCTCCTTAAATGGCCACCTTGACATTGCAAAGCTGCTAACAGAGCATGGGGCCGCAGTCAATGCTGCTGACAAGTATGGCAGGACTCCGCTGCACAATGCCTCCTTAAATGGCCACCTTGACATTGCAGAGCTACTGAAAGGCTGTTGTTCTCTCAATAGACACTAACAGGCAAACCAAACATGCACTGACGCACATTGACAGGACCATGGTGTATTCCAATAGCAAGATGAACCAGGCTAGAACCACAGGAGTAATACAAGGGGGAGGGAGTATGTGCGGGTCCCTAAAGTAAAGTAGATGCTGTCTATATACACACTGGAAACACCATTCCGTGTGAAGTATCTAAGTATCCCCGGCACAAAAAATGTGTGTATCGGAGATCTGTTGGCATTTCTTCCAGTGTATTTCATTGCAGTTCGTCAAGAATCATACATGTTCTTTACCTAGATCCGAGTCTTTCTGACGCAATATCATCCTGCTCATGCAACAATGGCACAGACACATTGTCGTGCTCAGGGAGAGCTTCCTCTGCGCCCTTCTCTTTCGAAGTAGGCCCGGATTCGGAGTCTCCTTGACCTGGTTTGGCAGCCGTCGCAGTCAGAGGAACGGACACATCCTCGATATTGACCAGCCGCTGTCGGTGGAATAAATCTATTCCTAGTAGGCAGGTGGGATTAATGAAAATCAGACCAAACCAACTATGAGTTCGGGATGGCGGGTGAGACTGGTTTGTGGATTATTATGAGGAGATCAAGGATCGGCAGCGATGAACGTTTCACGTGACAAGCGAATGCAAGTGTGCAAATTAGTGATATTGGTGGTAAGGTAGTACAGTGGGGGTAGTGAACTGAGAGGAAAGTGGGGGAAAGTGGGGGGGGATTCGTAGGAAGGGGTTCGTATGAAGGGTACTTACTACAGGTGGATACGCTGGCCTTATATACCTTTTTCCATATGTGCTATGTAATCGTATATGAGTCGTCCCGGCAAGTACGCATAAGCCTCTGGCAACACTTCTGGTTGGTCGAAGACCGTGGGAACTCGGCCATCAATTTGCCTGATTCATCATCCAGCCGCTCCAATGTCATCCTGATTTGATAAGACCACAACCACAGCCTTGGGATAATGCATGTTGAATATTTGAATATCTTGTGCTGCATTGCCGAAAGCGATCACCTCTGATCCGAAATCTGATCCTGGTTGATTCGGAGGGTGATCCTGATTAATCCGGAGTGTCATCGTAATATTCAAAAAGTGGCCACGCCAAGAGTTGAATTTGCATTGTTGACATCAAATTGTTGCCTCTGAACCATAGTGCTGGCAATATGATAGAAATCGTGACAGGTGCCATCATTGCATAGCTGATCCGGCGTGTGATCCTGATGTTGCCGTTATCTCCACATCTGCGAAATACATGTTCTGGCTCTTTTCATAACAAACACTTTTAGAATACAACACCGCTTGCGGAGAAATGCTACCACACCAGCGGATTCTGAACCGGAGAACCACCTTCGGTCCGGAGAGCAGGAAGTCTTTATTCCAGTTCCTAACAAGTTGACTGCATTGAAAGACGTGTACGAATCCGAGGGCGCTCAGCGGGCGAGTTCCTGTCGAGCCACATCAATGAATATCGAGGAAATAATGGTTGGATTTACCCATAGCAAAGTAAAGATGTTAGCAACCAAAGAGGAAAGCGAAGATTCTGTCGATGATGTCCAGAACCACCGAGGGATGTGATACCGTCCAAAAAACCGAAGCATCGCTGAACTCGGCCTCGGTTCGGATGATTCGCGGTGGCTGGAGGTTGACGATGATGAACCTCGAATCGGAGCCGGGGATGACCTCCGTCTGCATCGTCGGGAACTGGGGATGTACACCATTTCCTACAGCATGTCAGGGAAAAGTTCAATTATAATATGTGAATAATCCACACCGGTTTAGTCGACTTGAGCTTGCGCACCACCCAACCCAGTGTTGCATGTATAGTGGTGTTGGCCCCGAGAAATACAGACTGGGCGCTGCTCCTTGCCGCCCTGACTGGAGGGGAGAGAATCTCGGAAATGCTCAGATATGACCTTCGTGTTGACCAACTTGCAGTGTTCTCCCGGGGCGAAGGCCTTCCGAAGTGAAGGCCTTCAGTCGGGGCTTCATCAAGGCCTTCGGACTTTTGGTCCTGGCCGCGGAGCCCTTGATGAAGGCCTTCACCTGTCACGTGATGGGGGCAAAAGTCAGGGACTCCGAGTCCAAAAATGGGTGAGGATGTGTCGAGGGGGTGGCTTGAAACAACACAGGAACGTGCCAGGGAGGCTTGAGGGATACACAAAAAATTCCGTCCAGGTACGTGCCAGATTGCCCCACTCAACAGGCGTGGGAAAATTATTCAAGACCTTCGGCCCGCCCTTCAGGTGAAGGCCTTCAGGAATTTGGGAACCGGGATGAAGGCCTTCAGGGCGAACACTGTTTCGTTCAATAATAGTGAATCGCAATCGTGCTTCTCGTAGCCATCCAGAGTCGTGACGGTCGGGAAAACCGTGATGAAACTGCTGCTGTCGTTGGTCTTGCCTGGTGGTAGTGGTTGGGACAGTAGCGTGTTCTCCTGTATGAATCTGAGATCTGAGAGACAATTCGGG
>JARKIF010000334.1:0-27546 GCA_029378245.1 Roridomyces roridus | reverse complement strand
GACGAGTGGAGGGGACAGGCGTCCGTCGACCAACAGAAGACGAGTCGCGGCGGTTGAGAACCTCAACACGCGACCGCTTGTTATCAGTCACCTCGTCGGCAGGGCTAAGCGGCCGCTTGAGACCAGAAGGAGGCGGGGAAGCACGGCTGCGTGTGACGATACCGAGTCCCGATGGGAGGGAGCAGGTCGTTCCCGGTCGCTGTGGCGACTTCCAGAAGAAACCGTGGGCGAGTGAGAATACCTTCCATAGAAGGCGCGGGCATTTCTCGGTAGAAGCAAGGCCCATCAACGCATCAGCAACCCAGGCTCGTCATAGTCATCATCCACCACACGCGAAGGCACTCTTGGCGCCGCGCTGGTAGGCGAAGGCTGCACCGAGCGGCCCGAAGAACCAGACCCGTTCGAGCTGACAGGCCCCGGCGAACTCGGGCCCTTGGGATACCCAGGAGAGACCTTGTAACTCGTACTCGCCTGAGGAGTCTGCACCGCTCCAAACGGCTTGGGCGTCTCTGCACCACCCCCATCGTCCTTGCGCTTACTACTCCTCTTCTTCCTCTCCTTTCTCGCCGGTTCCTGCACCTGCGCCTGCGGTGGCTCTGCATCCTTCGTGCCCGTCTCCGCTTGCCATCCGGTGCATTCGAAGCAGGGCTCTCCGATCGCGCAGCTCCAGTCGAGCTCATATGCAGGGGAGGAGGCGGCCGAGCAGGGTTTCTCAGTCCTTCAGGTGAGCCCGCATGCGAACCAGGGTACCCACGAGAATCCGACCGCTCGTTTTCATACGCTTCGCGGTGGTCCCTGCCGTCGTAACGTGGGTCATAACGCCTCGAGGCATGGTCTGCAGAAGACGAGCGTGCATGAGCGGGAGACTGCGGCTCGGTTGGCTTGGTGTCCCTAGTCATGGCGAAGACGCGAGCGACATGCTAAAGGATTGGCTGAAGCGAGGAGATGACTCGGTCGGGACTTTCGGCCCGAGGTTAGGGGCCGGCGAACGCCGGGGGTACGAATTGCGGCGGTGGCGCGTGAGTTCAGGGTAGGTCACTTCCTGAACCCAGAGTGCCGCGGACGGCGTACCCTCATTAGCTCACCCGTGGTGGCCAGTCACGTGCAGGTTTCACCCTGGCGGACGACGATCCCCAGCCCATCTCTGGCGGCTCCCCCGTGCGAATTTGCCTCGTGAGCAGGGAACGTCCGCGGCGAGCGCTTGCGGTTGTCCAGGACCACTCGGCTGGCCCCTCGAAGAAGACGGTAGGCGGGAACGACGGAAGTGGTGGTGGCGGTGGCGAACGAATCCGGCTATTAGGCGCAGGCGGGGACATGGATGCAGGACTGTGGCGGCGCGTAAATAGACTCTTGGTGATGCATGTGTGAGCACCGTACGCATTTCCTCTGCCGGAATCTGCTGCTGAGGAACAGGGTGGTGGAGGAGCAGACTCTGGTGTCCGATGGGCCCACGGCCGCTGGAAGGAGCATCCCGCGAAGAGCTAGGAGGGTAGTCACGGGAATGCAACGGCGGTGGACGATCAACTTCCATGGGCGCGAGCGGTGTGTGCGAGGGCGGATGTCTGCTATCGTCCAGGATACTGGTGGAGGCGGACCCACACGGAAAGGTCCAGGAGACGAGCGGCCGGCACCAACCTGAGACGGTGGAGGAAGCGAGATTTCTCCGGGTCCTCTCGAATCGGTGCGGAAGGGAGGTCGTTGGCTCGTCGACTGCAGCAGAAGCGGCGGGCCAGTAAGCCCTGGAGGTGGCACCACAGCACTCGCATATGCAGTGGGTTGTACATCCTGTGGTCCCGGTTGCAGCAGGAACCTGGACGCCAGTCGCCTGTGCATTCTTCAAGAGCGACAACCGTTGTGAGATGACGGGTTATTGGGGTCAAGCTCGCTGGCGCGGGCATAGGCATCGATCGCGTCGGAGATTTGGTTGTTGCAGCTCTCGTAGAGACTGCCGAGATCAAACCAGACCTCCGAGATGTAGGGATTAATGCGGATGGCGCGGGAGTAGGCGTCGAGGGCGTCGCGGTATTGATTGATCTGGAAGTAGAGCACGCCGATAGAACACCAGAAGGTGGGGTTACGGCCATCGCGATAGACGGCCTGTTGATAGGCTTCATATGCCTTGTTGTACTTTTGACCAGCCATGTACGCACGCCCGAGAAGGTACCAACTCTGAGCATCGGAAGGATCTAATGAAGTGAGCATATGAAAACGCGAGGGAAATCCAGTTTACATACCTGCTTCCAAACTCTTTGTAAGGTACTGGATGGCAAGATCCTGGTTCTGGAAGGTCGAGCCGTCCTGGTGGTACAGCCACCCAAGCTGTTGCAGGACTTTGGCGTGGCTGGGATTGTCGGCCACAACGCGTTCGTATGCATCCTTGGCACGGACGTGCTGCGGAGTAGATTTAGATCAGAAGCAACGGAAAAATAGAACGGTGACTTGCATCTTTCTGTTGTTCATAGACATGACCGATCTGGAACCAGATGTCGGCGTGTGCGAGGGGACTCGGCGGATTCCGGAGAATACGGTCGAAGCAGTTGAGCGAGTCGTCATACTTGCTCTGCTGCTTGTAGATGATACCAAGGCGGAAGAGGATCTCGTTGGCCTTGTCGAAATCTAGGTCTTTACACTTAATCCAGACCGCTGTTCGACGTGCGAGGAAAAGAAGGACCAACCTTTGTCCATTCTAAGAACAGAGGAAAAGGCTTCTTCGGCATGGTCGAGGGAGCCGTACCGGTCGTAAAGGATGCCAATGCCGTACCACAGCTTGGGGTCCTCCTAATCGGCGCGGGGTGAGAGGGCGGCGGCGATACGAAAAATGAATTACCTTTGGGTTGGGAAGAAGGTACAAGGCCTGTTGGTAGGCCGAGTAGGCTTTCTGGAGGTCGTCCTGCATGAGGTAACAATGACCTGCAAGGACGAGGTTAAAATGGCTGACAGGTGGTGCGAAGCACTCGGAATACCCAAAGCACTCCAGACTTCGCCATTCTCTTCTTGCAGGCCGAGAACGCGTTGGAAGAACTCTATTGCCTGAAACGGCAGTGAACTTCGGCTTGGGAATGTGGCGTGGGTCAGAAGTACCTTGGGGTAATTTTCTTTGATCCGAGCTATTCCTGCAACTTGCGTCAACCCGGAAAGTGACATGGGGTTGTGCCGCAGCGCATTTTCGTAGGCGGAGAGGGCGTGCTCGAGATCGCCCATCTGCTCGGCGACACGGCCTGGGAGGTTTGAGGAGAGGGTCTGGAGGCTGACCAAGGCACGCACCGATTAACAGCCAGGTCTGCTCGTTGGCTGTGGTCAACTTGTGGATGGCTGACGGTGGGGCAGCGGGGGCGCCATTCGCGGGGGCGGGGCCCTGGACGGGGGAGATGACTTGAGGATGGGAGGAGCCATTCTGCAGTGGAGGTGGTGGATGCGAGTGAGGAGGGTCTCGAGCGAGTCGGTGAGACATGACGGAGAAGGGAACAAATATGGGTGAAGGCACGGGAGTTTTGTACTCGGCACGGCACACAGGCACGTTGATGATATTTAGTATTCAAATACATCCCGAAGAATGATCATGACGTGAGACTCAATGGGGCAGAAGAAGAAGATCGGGGAAAACACAGCCACGAGCAACACAGCCACGAGCAACACAGCCACGATCTACCAACTCTGCTCTGACCACGATACATGACCCGTACGTGGCACCATCCCTCGTCCAATTCGTACTAACCGTAGTAGGCGGCAACCAGCGCGATCAAGACCGCCTCAAAGCCCAGAAAAAAGCCGCGGCTAATGCAAAGAAACCAAAGGAGAGTGCCACTAGCCTAGCAAAGAGGAAAGAGGCGTAAGTAGCGTTCTAATTCCCTTGCGCACCCCACAAATGGCCTTTGTAGTGACGCCGACGCCTTGCGAGCAAAGCAAAAGGTGGATTGACCTCAGTTGACCTCAGGACGTGGCCGCTGACCATTTCTATCCTCAGCGTAAGGAGGACGAACAGAAGGCAGGAGCCACGGCCAAGTGACCCGATCTGTATAATAACCGAGACAGGGTGGCAACGAGAGTCTCAGATTCAATCATCCATGTCATGTGGATCGATCTATGTATTCCTCCGCCCGATTATTTCAAATTGATGCTTTTGCCCTCCAATTTCCTACGCCGGCGTGACGGTGTCTCAGCCTCGTCAGGCCCACTCCACGATCGTGCTGCACCCACCCGGCCCCAGCTTGGAGTCGGTGCAGGGGACAAGTAACCGCCAAAATCGTGCATTGCATACGGTTGCGGCGGCGGCGGAACCGTGACAGGCGCTTGAGGTTGAGTTTTCGCACGATAGAATGAAAATAGGGAGTTGATGAACAGGGTCAAAAAGGACAAGGACGTCAAGGTGAACCCCTGCATGGCACAAGACACGATTAGAATCAGGGGCTTCTTCCCCCGTGGAGAAATGAAATAATTGAACCCACCAATGTTTTCCAACTGATAGGCTCAACGAAGCCGTTGACTACTTCCGCGATCATCTCCGCACCGACTTTGGCCCTTCCGACGACACTCGGATCGCGGCTCATGCATGTCGCCCAGATGGCACATTGTTGAGCCATGGCCGGAAGCGGACTGTCGCAGAGATTATTCCGGTGCTGGTGTGCGCACATGGCAATGTCTTGGACTATATCTGTGGTTGCCAATCACGAGAATGAATCATCACCAAAATGCCCCACTTACCCATCGAGTACTCTGAGATGCGATCTGCAACATCCCGCTGGACTGTCAAGATGAACTGGACAACCAAATACAAGAACAGCAGGATCAGCGACAGATTGAAGAAGAATTGCAGATATCCGAGCAGGATATATGGCGTATCCGCTTGCGGTACCGCAGGAGTCGGCATATTAAGTGTGTAGTGATTGGAAGTTGTGCTTGTCGGTTGCTGTTCCTCTTCGTCCTCGCTGTCAAAAGACGCGTCGCGTTCGGGGGGCGTGGACAGGGAGAGTGCAGACTTCATACGCGACTTGAGAATCCGTCGCATGCCGCCTGTCGCGAGCTTTCTCGCGCCTTCTGGTGGTGGCGAGCTCGCCGTCTCGGGTTTTGGCGGACTAGCCTCCCGCATGTCAATGTCGGGCAGCTCTGGTGCAGATGGGAATGCCTTGGCTGCCGAAAAGTTGGGAGGTGGCGCCCATGGGTACGGCGCAGGTGACTGACGCGGCGGGGTCTGGAAGATGAACGGGATGTTTTGGTTCGCACCAAAGGTCGGGTTGTGCAGCGGCGTCAGCGGGTTGTGCAGATCCGAGTGTGAGCCTGGAAGTGCTGAGTCTAGTCGTCAATTCAGTCGTCGTGCGACACGTACGCTTTTTCGGCGTCGCTGGGTCATCCGTCTCAGAGGCCCAGATGGGTTTGGTGGAGGGGCGAGATGTGTACTCAAAGTCCATTGGTGCCTCCGTGGAGCGCTGGGAGCGTAGACGAGACATGACTGCGCGTCGTTGCTGAAAGAGAAAGTTGTTTGGCACCGCATCACGCAGGCATCACGACACCGTAAAATTCTTGTCCTCGACCGTCACAATGCTCCTCAACCTCCGCCCTGCCACGGCTGCCTTGCGTCGTCACTGTCGCGCGTTTCACCCTCTCTCTGGCTATCCCAATCCGCAAAGCAATCTCGTTCCAATAGTGATCGAGCAAACGGTGCGCTGCACACAGGCCCGATTCAAATTCGTTCATCCATCGCTAGGGCAGGGGCGAACGCTCTTATGATATATTTTCCCGGCTCCTACGTGAACGGGTCATTATGCTCTACGGACCGGTATGCACATCCCGCTACCCCGCACCGAGACCTAGTAACAATGAAGCCCAGATCCGAGACACGGACTCCACGCTAGCTGTTGCACAGCTACTTTTTCTGGAGGCCGAGGACACGTCGAAACCGATTCATCTGTATATCAACTCCCCGGGTGGCAGCGTCACCGCCGGCCTTGCCATATACGACACGGTTGGTGTAGCAATTATACCTCGAATCTTCTCACATAAGATGTATAGATGCAAGTCCGTAACCGCGACGGCTGCTGTCCATTCTCGCTGATTCGCCGTCTTTAGTACGTCTCTTCACCGATACACACGTACTGCATCGGCCAGGCAGCCAGCATGGGATCCCTCCTGCTAGCCGCGGGCGAAAAGGGCAAGCGCCATTGCCTCCCGAACGCGAGCATCATGATCCACCGTATGTGATACTCCGCGCGGTATTCTCGCTGAATTATAACGAGAGGTCACTAGAGCCTTCTGGTGGCGCATCTGGGCAGGCGTCTGATATTGCTATTCATGCAAAGGAGATCCTGAGGATACGCGAGCTGTTGACGGGCATCTATCAGAAACACTGTGCCAGGGACGGCGAAACTGAGGCCGCGGGTCTCAGGCGTTTTGGTAAGTCGGCCTTTTGCGTGATGTTTCTGTGCTTATTCGTCCGGCGGGTGCAGGAGAAGCGCTGGAACGGGACTATTTCATGACAGGTACAGCTTTCCGCAACTAGCGGTGATGCGAACTCATATATCTTCTAGCCCAGGAAGCTCTCAACTTTGGCATCGTGGATGCGATCCTAGAGAAAAGTCCCAAGTCGAGTTCCCAGTAATTACACCGTTAGACACCGATCATAAGTATTACGGGAATCAAGCTTTCATCCGGTGTCTTGTATGAACTCCGGATATTCGACGCGTTGCACTGATCGTGCCTCACGATCGTCGCGCGTTGTGTGTCCAAGTCTCCAAGATCATCCCGACGCGCCCGAGCGCGCTCGACAGGGCGAGTCCGACATGTGACATCATATCTCCCTATATTTGTTTTCCATGCATAGCCTCATGATCTCGCCACCAACCTTCTTGCGTTATAATAAGTCGATGCGGACATCCGCGATTCGCTCCCGACCCTCATGCTCCCCGTCGTCCTCACCCTCTGCATATTAACGATTTGCGACGCCCGAATTCTCAAAAGATCGGATCCCGCTCCCCTACAGACACTCAGGATTCCAGTCGCCCAGGATGTGAATCAGATGTACACTGTCGGCGTAAATATGGTCTGTACTTTGATTCATTCGCACGAGGGAATCTCACTTCAGTGCAGTCCTCGAGTGCGCCGCAATCCTTTGCGTTTGCACTGACGACTTCCACTGCGTTGGTCCATTTCTGTGTCTCAGATTGTAAAGTCTTAACCTGGGTTTCAGTGTCACGACCGTAGCGGGCTCCAGTTGCGACTCTTGTGAAGGCGTTCCTTCGTGAGTTCATCAACGACAAAGCTCCTCGGTGTCTCACAGACATCCAGGTATAACCCGTCAGCGTCTTCAAGTGTACAAGCACTATCACAACTTCAAAATATCGCCACCTTGGATGGCTCCGCCAGCGGTAGCATTATGCGTGAGGACTGCGGCCTCTTGCAGAGCAACGGCTCCGCATGGGCATATCCGAATCAAACAGGTGGGTGCCCTGCTGTTTGAAATTTGAGTCGCCGTGATGAATGTCCATAACAGTGACCGTAGCCAATCAGTCGGCGGCGTTCTTCACTCCAGGCATGTCAGGTACGATCGGGATGGGCCTGGCCCCGTTTGCGGACTCTCCTGCGGCCAACTGGCTGGCGAGGAACCCCACACAGCCAACATTTTCATTTGGAATGGCCCTGAACCCGCCGTCAAATTCCTCTACCGATGGCGGGGTTTTGCACTGGCTTCAGCCGGATCAGTCGGCCTACACGGGCGAGGTGCAGTGGAAGACGATGCTTGCGGCAAACGCGTCGACGCCCCCCAATATGACGAGCTGGTTTGTCGAAATGGATGCCTGGTCCGTTACAGGACCAAGTAGTTCGCCATTCAACATAACACAAAGCGGCGTGGAGCTGCTGACATTCCTGGATCCACTCTACCCAAGCATTGTGATTCCGCAAGGCGCTGCCCGCTCCATTTGTAAGTGCACCAGCGAGAAATTTCTCCAGTTGCTTCATTCCATCCAGATGCCAACATTGCCAACGCCTCAAAGCACTCTACCTCTGCCTTTTCGCATGGCTGGAAGCTTCCTTGCGATGCGAAATTCACTCTTACGGTCACATTCGGCACCTTCTCAACGAGTCTCGACCAGAGCTCCCTTGTTGTCAAGCAAGCAGACGGTGTCTGCGTCGGTGTAATCCAGGAATGGATAGACCAAACTGCAACGGAATATCTCCTTGGCTCCCCGTTTATCGCCGTCCTGTACCTGTACGTTTCGTCTATAACTGCCCTAGTGCCCTCGGACTAACGGACCGTTCGTTGTCGCACAGCATCTTCAGCTACTCCCAATCTGGTTCCGGCGCAATGGGTGTCGCAGCTCGGACATCTCCGAGGAACAAGCTATCCGCTGGAGCAATCGCAGGCATCGTCCTCGGGTCCGTCGCGGTCATTGCGCTCCTCACCATCGCAGGTGTCCTCGTCTACTTTGTCTTCTTCCGACGGCGGCGCTCCAATTCAAAGTCTAAACCAAAACGCCCCCGCAAGCACCGCACTTTGGAAATCACTCCCTTCGAATCGGACATCTCCGTATCCGTAGTGGATCACGACGCGCGGAGTTCAATGCATACGCCACTAGCGAGCCCATTCCTCGGTCTCCTCGACAGGAATGGAGCACCGAATAATCTCACTCCATCATCGCCCGAGTGGCGCACGACGCTACTCACTCCAGACTCTAGCGCGGGCACTTTCCCGAACGGCAATGGCACATCGTTCAACATTTCTCGGAGCAGTCATCAATACTACCAGACCGACGCCGGGTCACTAATCGACTTGGACTCGCCGCCACCGTACCCGATACCGAAGCCGGGGTCTAGCCCCCCAGCACTAGCACCGGTCCGCAAAAACCGCGCGCTACTTGGACGTTGACCGTACATTCTATATGTGTATGCCTTCTTAGCTCAGTGTACAATAAATATCTGCACGGTCATTTACATTACAGTACTTGTATACTATCGCCCATTATATCGATTAGGATCCACCCAAGTAGCCTGCGGGTCCGAGCCCGGGTAACCGGCACCTGCTGGTGGCGCACCTGGGCTGCAAAAACGTTCAGCATTTGGAATGGAGCATTCATTCATTCAATACTCACGCATATCGCATCTGGTCCTGGCTCCCAAGTCGTTGGTGCACTGGGGCGGGCGTGACCGGGTAGTCCGGTCGGCCGCGACAACAGCGCAATAAAGCTAAATAGACTCGTTGAGAGGGAATTGACATGGGAAACAACAAAGACAACGCACAGCTTCCAAACCAATATAGTATCACCAATGCAATGAGGCCCGCCACAATAGCAACAGGTATAGCAATCTGGAGATTCTGCGTGAACCACGCCTAAACAGTGCACCACGGTCAGCTCGGCGGTTGGTTGTGATGGAAAAGAGAAGCTTGGTACCTTGGCAGTGCTGATGAGCCCACTCGATTGGCACTTGGCCGAGGCACATACACCGCCATAACCTGAGAATGGAGCTCAGATGGAGATGAGAATGCGAGGGAAACACTCACCACACGGTGAGCCATCGACAAGCATCGCCGAGAGCAGAATGCACTGGTTGGCTTGTGTCGGATCCTGGCAGGATACTTGGCAACTGTCTGAGCTTTGCGAAGGGCACGCCCTCGTCAGGTTCATAGAACTTCCGAGCTGCTGGCATTGCACTGGGAAACAGTAAGCTTCTGTGTGAATCACCGGGGCAGAACGCACAAGCAACCGATGTGCACTGTCCACTGGCACACGCCAAACCATTCGATCCGCAGCTTTGCCCTGGGAAATGGTATTCAGAGGCAGTCAAGTTCGAAAAAAGAAACATACCATTGGGCTTGACAAGATCGGCTGGACAAGCGGACGAGGTGCCAGTGCAGGTCTCCGCCATGTCACACTGCGCGTCCTTCGCCGGCCTGCATACCTGCGTCGAAGGCGCAAATCCACACTGCTCCGTACAGCAAGGGCTACTTTCTGGATCGCACACGGCGTTGGCCGTGAACTTGCAGGTGTCAGAGTTGCAGCACGGAGAGGTGACGCCTTCGCCAGGATCGCAATCCTCCCCAGCCTCGACAATGCCGTTCCCGCACATCTGAAGGGATATCGTCTCGATGTTACTGTTCGGGTCGGAGAGACACGTAGTGTTTGTTTGAGACGCGCCCGACGCAGTCATGAGAGAACAGATATTACCCAGACTGCATGGAGAAAAGATTGTCTCGCCCTGCTCCGCAACAGGGCTCATCAGGAATTTAGCATTAGCATCGCAGCTGCTGGCAGTCAAGGGGCAGCACGAAGAGGTACTGTTGCACCCAGCCGCGCACTAGCACGCCGAGTCAGATTTGAGAATCTATCGACTCCATTTCACTCACGTCATGCTAAGAAGGAGATTCATTAATTCACAAAATATTAAAAAGTCGAAAACTCACAATCGCGCCAAAATTGTGACCAATTTCATGTGCAATAACTTGCCATTCCGTCAGGCCCGCGGTGCTGACCGCGGTACCAGAGACAACGGAAGGGGCAGTTCCCGAGGACGACTGCTGGCATCTGAAATCCCAGATTTAGCATTGTGTGGCGGAAATGAAGAAATGAAGGAACTTACAATGTGCCCAACCATGCAATGCCAACCTCGGTGCCAGTAGGGCACCCACTCATGAGATGCCAAAGACCAGCATTATCCGGTCCCTTTGCCCCACGCCACTGCGAGAACAAGGACAGGCGTTCGTTTAGCGTGATATTGCAGTTAACATTCCACGGGAACGAGGTGTTGACCGGGTTTGGGCAACTATAAATTTTCTCAGACGAAATCTGTCACTGCTGAAAACGACTTACATCTCGTCCTGAATCTGGAGTTCGACTATGCCAAGACTGACGTTGAATGTGGACTTGTAGAGGGCGCTGGCCGAGTTCCAGTCATTCAAGATCTTGCTCGTGGCATTAGCATGGTCCCCATATTTCGCCGTATACTCGCAATCCGCGGCAACACCCATATAGAGCTACCAATTCGATTAGAAATGATCCATAGTGACATTTTAGACTCACCACTTTCTGGGTGTTCGGGCATCCCGTTGTTTGACCGATGTTGTCGACGAAACTACTACCCTTTTAGCGTACATACGCAAAGAAGACTGATACGCACTTTGTGCCCAGAGTGTTACCAACAGCATCATCTCTCTTGGCGGAAGAGTTGCCGAGCAAATTAATGGGGTTGTCAAACCAGGGACTGACGGTGGAAGATCGCAATAACGGGTTCTGCGCCGGGTCCGTATTGAAGGACAAGCGATCATGGCCACAATTCTGAGCAGCAGGAGGTGCCGCTACCCTTTCGCCAGTCTCAGCGAAGTGGTGCTCCTCCGCGGTCATGACGTCCGAGTCCCGCCAGACAACCAACTCGGAATCGACCATGTCCAGCGGTACCTCCACGTCGACGTCGAGGGGCCGCTTATGGCGCAAGTAGTTGTCCTTGGTCGTAATGTGGTATGTGACGCCCTTGGCGGTAAATGCGCCCTCGAACACGGGTGCAATGCGCTGGTCGATGTCGCCCTGGTGGTGGACCATGATGCGTGCCCATCCGAGCTCGGCGGGATGAGGCGCTGGGACAACACCCGCAAAGTCTTCACGCATGCGGGACATTGAATGGTCGGCGTGGATGACCTCTCCCCAATACACTTTCACGGACTCTCGTAAAAGTGGTCTCGTGCGAGTGGTGTACGGGGTTCCATCGGGGGCGGTCGCGTAGTACGTGATACGCGCAGCAGGGTGAATGAGATGGTCGTTTGGCCGTAGATGGAGGTGGAAGGTCTCGTCAAACGCTGTGATAGTGAGACGGAACGAGTCGTCATATCGGAGGGTCGTTGAGCGGGGCAAGAACGGCGAGCGATGAGAGAATGGCAAGGGAGTGGGTGAAGAGCGTTCTCGGCGGGGTAGAATCTCTAGGGCAAGGGTCGCCGGGTTGGCCACTCGCTTGACCGGCCTTTGGGACACGCTATGAGCTGAAATAAAAAGGAAAGTGAGTGTCGATCGAGTTTCTGAGCATAGTTGGTGACCTTTCACAGAGTCCGTGCATGCGAGAAGGGAGGCAACGACCAGCGCAAGAAAGCTAGAGTAGAAATGCATAAAAGAGAGAAACCGCCTATCAAACTGTAAGGAGACAAATTGCAGGCTCGAAGGACAGGTCCGACCGGCGGGCAAGGACCACAAGAAGGAACACGGAAAGAGAGTGCCTTGAAGACTTTCAGCGTCGTTACTATGTAACGAGGATCAATCAGCCTCCGCGCCCTCAGACAGATGCTGCCTTGGACTATCAAGACGGCGGGATCGGCAGAACCTAGAGACTCGCTTACATAATATCGGCTCCAGTGCCGTGACGTGATCCGCAGATTTTGATGGCAAAATCAGCAGCGGGATCGCGCCCATCAAATCTGCGCGCCCACCGAGCGCGCGTTGCGGCAGAAGGTCTGGAAACGAAACTAGAGATATATCGACGACTTCTCAGTCTGACTGGAGGCTTCAAGAACCGCATGATGCACAGAAGCTCCTCGTTGATACTCTAATATACCATGTCTGTACGAATGTTGCCCTTCTCATCCGCATGCAATGTCATGAAGAAGAACGATGGATGGGAGTCGTTTCCTTCTCGTATCAAGTATTTCAGGAATCAACTCAATCACGATTCGCGACGTCGCGCAGTCAAAATTTCCAGCTGTTTTTTGCAGTTTTGTTGTGCGTAGGAAATAAAGATAAATGAGAGAATTGTCCTTCAAGCCCCTCGTATTTGGTTCAGAGATCAGCTCCTTGTAAGTATGTATACGGAGATAAAACACAAGGTGGGTATGAAGGTCAATGCAACAGCTGGTATGCGTGGTCCTCAAGAGCGACCGTAGGGAACAACATCACTCAAAGCCGGGAGCGCGAGAAACGCTTGCCCTGGAGGAAGAGTCAGAGGTAAGAACACAATTGAATCAAGTTGACGCACCTTGCCGAAGCCGCCCTTTGAAAAACCACCCTTGTTGGCAGCGGTACCCTTTGCGGCGGTGGCAGCAGCAGCGCCCTTGTTGGCGGTGGCAGTACCCTTACTGGCCTGAGAAAGGATTAGGACGGCGAAGTGAAAAGCGGAAAATTAACGTACAGCGGCGGCAGTGGCAGGCGCAGCGGTGGCAGCAGCCGCTCCAGTAGAAGCAGCCGCGGCAGCTGCAGCACTCGAGGATGCAGCGGCGGCAGCGGCAGCCTTACCAGCAGATCCGGCAGCAGCCTAACAAAAAATGAGCACGCAGAAGTGGAGTGGACGAATAAAACGTACAGAGCCAGCGGCGGCAGAGCCCGCAGCGGCAGAACCAGCCTAACAAAAGATTAGCACGCACAAGTGAAGTGGACAGAAAAAACGTACAGCAGCACCAGCATTGTTAGCGCCGCTAGCAGCAGCCGCAGCACCAGCACCGCTAGCAGCCGCGGCACCGCTGTCCGACACCGTCTAGCAACACATTCATCAGCAACTTCACGATCCAGTGCTCTAGATTGACTCACCATGTAGATGACATCGTCAACGATACCGTGCTGAGCGACGGCGACAATGACAGGCTGATGGGTGGCGGACGACATGATCGTGCCCATGCGGTAGACACCAGCGGCAAGACCAGCAGTGACGGGAACTGTGACCTGGCCGTTGCCATCCGCAGCGTCATCGACACCCTTGAAGAACGCAAACTTGAGCGGGTCGGTGACGGTGGTCGACGCGAGCGAGTCAATTTGCTCAATGACAATGTGGGTGTGGCCAATGATCTGACCGGCACTGTTGAGCGTCTGGGGGTTCGCGTAGTAGGTCTCCGTCGCGGCCGTGAAGGTACCGATCTGGATGTTCTTCACGGCGAGGGTGACGTTGAAGGGAGTGTTCGCCGCCAGAGTTTGACCGTTCGTCGGGTTCTCTGAACGAGAATGTTAGAAAATAGCACAGAAAAAATAGAACGGACACTCACGGAACTTGCTAGAGGGAACGTTCTGGATGGAGGGAATGTTGCCGATAGGGATTGGGTTGCAAGAACCACCCGTCAACTGGAGGCCATTCGTGATGGGGACGTTAGGGAGACCAAGCGAGCAGATGTTGGCAAAGTTGTTCTTGGACGTCAGAGCAGAGGCCTGGCCAGCAACCGGTGGCTCTTGGCCAGTGCCCGTGGTCTGGATGATGTTAGGGTCCAAAGTGAGCGAGTCCTGGAGCGCCTGGGCAGACGCGGCAGCAGCTATAGAGAGTGAGAAAAGAGACGCAGTGAGCAATGGGAGCATACCTGCACGGGTGGACAGGCCGTTGACAGTGGCCATGAGGGGAAGGACGGCGAGGAGCGCGGAGAAAGCTGTGGTGAACTGCATACTGGATTTCTCAAAAATCTACGAGGAAAGAATGTGGATTATGGGGGAGGCCGTGATACGTGAGCTGAGGACTGAACGGGGACCAGGCAGCACGGCTGCGAAAGAACAACGAAGGGGGAGAAAGTGAGTGGGGAACTGATTGGAAGGTGTCACAAAGGGAGCCTTTTATTGGTGGTCATTCGGCATTGTCGGTTTGGTAGCCAGGGAGATGAAGCGTAAATACTATCCAATCGCGACTGTACATCAGAGACTCATCGTTTTCCCCCTTTGGCCTTTTCTACTGAAGACATAAAGACGGCCAGTATATCGACATCACGTCCGTTTATGGCCATTTCTCTGAAGTGTCTCTCCGCAATACCGGCCAGCACACCGTGCAAATCGTCGATATCGGCAAAGATTGGTGCACGACTTGGAGTTTCCTCCTCAAAACGTGAACTACGTCTACGCGTCTGATCTTTAGATTCACGTCGTGGGCGGTTGGCAGGTGTTGTCAGCGCCGGGGGGCTGGGTCCCCGCGACGGCTGTCTCTGGGGCTGGTCCAACACAGCCGGAGGAGGCGGGTCATTCGCAAGCCCGGGCGAAGGGTGCACTTCAGGTATGAGGTCAAACTGTGACAGGTAGCGGTAAAGCACTGTGTTTCGTCTTAGTATGAGCGCTGTCTGCCAAAGGCCTGTACCTGGTGTGGGCATCTTGATAAACTCCACCTTGAGATTCGGACATCAGAGAACTATTGTGATCTTCCGACAGGCCAAAATTGCCCTCACCAAGGAGACCTTGGAATCAGGGTCGGCTTCTCTGCGGCTTGCAGTGGCCAGAGCATCCACGCGCTTTCGCTTGACACGGGGTTCTCCATCCGCCTTGTCTGCCGCGTGTCGTTTCGCGCCGGCGGTTGTCTGAGGACCAAAGTAGGCCGCGTCGTCGTTGACCTTCTTGCGGGCTTGTGGTCTCGAGCGGGAACCTGTTGCTGATACCTGCGGCGCTGACATGACCACAGGCGAATCCGCTTGTCTGGGTCTATGTGAAGGTTGGGAAGAAGCGGGAAACTAAATTGGGATGATTGATCAAAACTAAATTAGGATGCCCGTGATTGATCAATTTTGTGCGGTCTAGGCCCTGGTTGCAAAAATGTGGCCCAATGGTTATGCATCTTTCTTTGATTCATATTCAGTCACCACGTACGGGCTCCTCAAAATAGCTAATACTTAGGCGATCCAGAACAGAACAGAGTGTCGCTAGAAACTCGTTAACCGTCTGGCTACGCGCAACGGCGATCCTTGGACCTCCCTCCAATTCAACATCCGCCGCACAACGAGAAAGCATGTCTCACTGGCAACTCCAAACTCTTGAGCAACTTGCACAGCCAAACCATCTTTTTTTTTTTCGACCCGCGCCTGCTTGATTGCCCTGGACCTTGCACGATTCCTGCCTTTCGGTTCTCCGCGCGCCAAGTGTGCGCCCACAACCCGCACATGATGTCTCCGCGCTTGCTTCCCGCTCAAAATCCGATTGTCCGTGATAGGTTTCCCGGGTTGTAGCCGCTTGGCAGATGCAGGTACTTTCCGAATTAACTATATTGTTCACATTCCATTTACCAAGTTATGAACATAATCCTGGACCAGCGGCGTTTATTGAACCCCAAGCAGTGTTGGTCGACGTGGATCCCCTGTCCTGGACTACTACTTCCCGAAACCCCGTCCTGTGTGGCTTGGTCCGATATCTGACTCACTCGACGCTTGGGATGGTTGCTTGACTTTCGCACCGGGCCAAAGTTCCGTTTCCACGCCTTGCCAAAGTATACTTGGAAGCGGTTGGGTCTGTGGATTACGAGAAGATCGCAATAACTTGCATCGTTCGTCTGGCCGATAAATGCAAGGAAATGGAGTAAATAACACGTCGTCTGTTCCTCTCCAACTCCACCCCACCTCCTCCTCGAAGCATTTATTGGCATCTTCACTGCAGCCGCTTTCCAATATCTCATTCCCAGACCGACCTAATTAACAAGAAACGGGCAAGCACACATGGCTCGAGCGGGTCAATCCTTTCGTCTGGGTCAACCACAAGGACGGCATGTTTAAACGACGCAACATGCTGTTATTATAGACTCCTCCGCTCCCGTCAGATTCAGGACTTCTTCGAAAGTTCGAATGCCCGAGGTTCAAACTGCACCGTTGTTTCCATCAACTTTCAAGGCATGTCTCGCTGGCAGACAGACGCCGCCGAAGGTTCAGATCAAGATTGTTCAGGACGAAACAACAGTTGGTGCTAACCATCGTCCGAATTTTTGTGGTAAAGCACAGCATCTGGGCCGCGGGGCGTCAACTCGCCGTTCCTCCTGCGTCACTCTTCTGACCACTGCAATGTAATGTTTCCCGTGGAAAACGCCCGACCTAAATCAAACCCATTTGTCCTGTAGTACTTATCACCCTTTCAATCTAATCTTATCTCTGCCGATAAAAAACGCGCGTCCATCACAAAGCTAATCATTTTCAGCTTTTTACTCACCACCATGCCTGCCTCAGAGTCAGAGTCCAATATCCCAGATGGCTTCATCCAAGTCAACGACCACCCCACAGAACTGTGGTCCAAGGCCGCGTTCGAGCACGTGGAGCGTTTGCAGAAGGAGGAAGAGAAACGGGACCCCGACGCGCATGGGTGAGTGGCCTCCTTCTCTCGACGCGTCATCACTCATGAATCAGGCTGTACATTTACAACGACTACTTTGGCTACGCTTGTTGTGACTTGGTACGTCGCCTACCGTCTCAAATAGCATTCATATATTGTCTGACGCGTCAACAGCTCAAGAAAGAGATGCTAGCCATCGGCAAACTCGTTGCCAGCAAAAACGAAAAGCTATCTCTGAGCACTTTCCACCGCCTCGAAGCCTTGACCTTGTACATGTGCAACAGCGGGGCAGCCGACGCGTTCCCTAGTGCGTTTTTCCCCCGGGCCCTTTGTCGCGCGTCTGATCTCATGAAATCATAGCAATCGACGACCCTGAGCTGGCCGAGGCGGTCTACGACGCGTTCGGGGCGCTGTGGATGACTTATCTCCTCGAACTCGAAGCTGGTGCCAAACCTCATAAACTCGGCCCCGCGCGTCCCATCGCGGCGCGTAACTTGGAGAACGTCGTGCGCACGTCTGCCAAAGGTACATTAGTCAACTTCCGTGGTTGAACTTGCCTGACGACCTCCTCACTCAGTGATCACGCAATACTCGGGCTTGGGTTTCGACAAGAGCGCGGAAGACCTTCAGAGCGCCATGTTGCGCGTGTTGGAACGGAATGATATGGATGGGACGGTGAAGGAGAAGCTCTTCCTCGGCAAGTCAGCCGACTCGGAGGAGGAGGAGGAAGAGGAGGAGGAAGAGCTACCGAAGAAGAAGAAAAAGTCGCGTCAGTCGGCGGACGACGATGATGTCAAGGACGCGGCGAAGGAATGGAAGGCGTCCAAGGCGATGAAGACTTTGCGTGAAGTTGCTGGGCCTATCGAGCATGGTGGTCGTCCTTGGGACATTACAAAGTGGAGCAAGGCTGCGTTGGAGAAGGAAAAGGCACGCTTTGGTGGTGAAGACGACGAGGACGATTTCTTTTGACAACTCGGAGGACTGATTTCTTGCTACTAATTCACCAATAGTTGTACTTTCCTAGATTCCAGCATAATGTACATATACTCGTCTTGCGATCTAGCCGGTCTGTCGATGTGGTCGGGAGTTGAGTCAAAGGACAACAGTTTTTCCGCCAAACTTCGATTGATACCTCGACGAGCCACCTCTCGTTGATCCTCATCCCGTACCCTCTGGCCCACACAAAAGCCCGCCTCGAAGCACAAAAAGGCCCGCCTACTTCTGTAGAGAATCTAATCCGGCATGTCTACCTTTGGCAAGCTCTTCCGTGTCACTACTTTCGGCGAGAGCCACTGTGCCTCGGTCGGCGCAATCATAGACGGATGTCCTCCAGGTCTTCAACTCGCCGCCGAAGACATCCAGGTCCAGCTGGATCGCAGGAGACCTGGACAGAGCGATCTCACGACACCCCGGAACGAAAAGGATCGTGTTCATCTGCAATCTGGGCTTGAGCATGGCGTCACTCTTGGGACGCCGATTGCGCTGCTTGTGCGCAACGAGGACCAGCGTCCGCACGACTACTCCGAGACGGACCTGTACCCTCGTCCCAGCCACGCGGATTACACCTATCTCGAAAAGTACGGTGTCAAGGCGAGCAGTGGTGGTGGACGCAGCAGTGCTCGGGAGACCGTCGGTAGGCTCTATTTTCCAACTAATTTTTAATGCAATCTGATGATACGACTAGGACGTGTTGCGGCGGGAGCGATCGCAGAGCATTACCTGAAGCTGGCACACGGCGTCGAGATTGTTGCTTTCGTCTCCTCTGTGGGCAAGATACACATCCCTGTTACGGATCCTTCCGCGGCGGACGATGCTGACAACGACGATGCGCCTGAGCCATTGTCGGCTGAATACCGCCGCCTGCTCTCGACCGTCTCCCGTGCGGATGTCGACGCGCACCTCACGCGGTGCCCCCACGTTGAAACTGCTGAGAGGATGAAGAATGTCTGTCCAAATCCTTATCTTATCTCAACGGAACATTAATCTTTATGCAGCGTATCATCCGTGCTAAAGCAGCCTCGGACTCGATTGGCGGTACAGTCACCTGCGTCATCCGCAACCTCCCCACTGGCCTCGGCGAACCCGTCTTTGACAAGTTCGAAGCTGTTCTAGCCCATGCGATGCTCTCCATCCCCGCCACAAAGGGCTTCGAGTTCGGTTCAGGCTTCCGTGGAGCAGAGGTCCCAGGGAGCGTACACAATGACAAGTTCAGCAAACGCCCCGACGGCTCGCTCGGTACGGAGACCAACTGGAGTGGCGGGGTGCAGGGAGGAATCACCAATGGGGAGGACGTGTATTTCCGGCTGAGCTTCAAGTCGCCTGCGACCATCTCGCAAGCGCAGGAGACGGCGCAATACGACGGGACCCCAGGCTCTCTCGAAGCGCGTGGAAGGCATGATCCATGTGTTGTCCCGCGTGCGGTGCCCATTGTCGAGGCGATGGCGGCATTGGTGGCGATGGATTTGTTGATGATACAGAAGAGTCGGCAGGCGGCGACGGCGCTGCTTCCACCCATAACGACGTTGCCCCCGACGATGGTCATGCCTCCGAAGCGGAGTTGAAGAATTGGAATTATAGAATGTAAGTATGTAAAATGGATTGGGACTCAACAACGCGTCCACTCGACTTTGATTCTTCAGGTGCTCGTTGTCTTATCTCGCGTCGGACCAAGTCCCGCAACTTGAATTTGGAATCTATTGGACTGGATTTAGTTGAATAGATACTTTGGCGTCGTATAGCAGATCGCACTCCAGATGGCCGCTTTGGTCCCGCACACACATATTTGCGTCATGACTTGATCTGTCTTTTTCCCTCAGGCTCATCCCCGTCTCTATGCTCCCTTTCGTCGCACTGTACGCTCTGGTCGTGTGACGAGATGGACAACAGCAAGAAAGATGAAGATGATGAAATCTCCATTCACATAGAGTCCCTGAGCAGCAGCGGCCTCACACTCACACAACCCGACGACCACGATACTCCTCAAACGCCCACTCGCTCCAGTCGAGTTCGTTTTCGTTCCAGAGTCCGTATTGGCTCTACTCACCGCCACTCAAACCGTCGCCTGTCCGCGACTTCCTCCATATCAGACTCGTCCCGCTCTTCGTCCATCTCTGCACCGCTGCGCTCCACACCGACGGCGGATAATTGTTCGCCTGGGTGGGGAACCCTCGGCACTCGCGTCGCCCTTCTCGCATACGCTGCGAATCGCCCCAAGCAATCGCAAGGGGGTGAAAACCAAAACCAAAATCAGAGTCCAGGTCGTAAACGCAAGCCGCGACCGTCAGAGACGTCCCCGCTCCTCGCGCCCCCTGCGTATTACGAAGATGGGTGGTGTGACGATGAGGAGGAGGAGGAAGCCGAGGCGGTGCGACTTGCGCGCCAGGTTGACGCGGTATTTGGTCCATGGCCGGGAAGGTTGCTGAACCGCTACGTACGTTCCCTGGTTGCCTCTCTTTCTAATGCTAACAGAATGCAGTGGTGGTGGTGGCAGCTCGAGCCCATTTTCTGCTGTTCAACTTGCTGTCTGGACGACTACGACGATTGAGTTCCTTTTTATTTGTATTGTTTTCTTGCTGGGTTCTTCTTGAGACACGACATGTATGACCAGCCAAAATTGTACTTTGTAGATTATGGCTCCAATCCCACAATTCCATCCACCGCCCGTTTCACACCTGCAGCGTCAAACATGGCTTTTGGACCCCCATCGACCTCGGTGCATCGAACACCCATTGCCATGATTGCTCGCAAGTCTACCGGCACCTGCGTCCCCTTCAAATACACCAAGTCTGTAATGAACGCACTATCCAGTATTTAGTATTCAGAACGAAGCAGAATCCGACGACGCACGAAACGGGAAACGTCGTATTGGCACCACCGCCGTAGGCCAGTCCAAATGAAGGTGCTCGGTACTGTGCGTTGAGCGTGCCTACGATCGCTTTGATGTAGTCAACGGCCGTGTATCCGTCCGTTTCGCGGTCGTTTTTGGAATTCACTTGGAGGCGGCTTAGTGTGAGAAGAGGGAAACGTGCCAATGGACTCACGAAGCAGAATCTTGGCCCGCAGACTCCGCGAGCGCGCAATGGCAGCAGCTACGCCTCGCAAAGCGAGACAAGGGATGATACTAGAGACATCAGAATCAAACAAACGAGATGGATTTCAGATATACCTCGTCCAGAGCGACCCAATCGAGTACACCAGTACATCTCGCGAACCGAGAGAAGCGATATAATCCGCGTTTGGTGTGGGATGGATCTCGAAACCATACGCGTTCATATAAAAGAGGCCTACGCTGTTCACCGAATCCGCTCAACAAACTGCAAATCGACGCACGAGATATACGCGACGGAAGAGCCTGGTACTCTGCATCCTTGGAAGCTGGTTCGAATAGCACATTTCGGCGCTGTGCGGTGTGAGTCTCGCCCATGCCGTCTTCGGGCGACATGGGGGGCTGGGCGCTGCCTTCTGCAGAGGTTGAAGCGACTGGATGCGATATTTCGCACTGCCCGACGAGACGCTCGCCATTCTCGAGCTCTGCAGCGATGGTCACTGTGTGATTTGTTACGATGACAGGTAGAATGTTCGCCTGTATTTTTTTTCATCAGTCATATTGTTCTCCGAGAGATGGAAAATGCATACCTGACTGTTGGTGATTGAAGAAAAGAGAAAAATGGATGCGGGTAGGGATCGGAAGAATCCTTGAGCGGCGGCAAGGAAGTAGTTTCCGATACTGCGCCATTGAGCGACAAGAAGAGGGTACAACATTGGCGCCTTACCTGCCATTGACAAACGTAAAGTTTTTGGATGCACGTTTGAGGAGCTCGCTCTCGAAGTGCACAAGGAAGCCGCGGATAGTCTCTTTGCGGTCTGCTGGAATGCCGTTCCAGAGAGGCGATCGACCCTCGATGATATCCCGCCACTCATCGCGCGCCTCACGCTCAGAGTAATGCCCAGGGAGACGGTACGCCAGTAGGGTACGGATGGCATCCAAGGGCGACGCGGGCGGTGCTGGTGGGATAAGGCGCACAAGACGACTCCGTATGTCTCCTATCTGTTTGAAGTTTGAGTCTTGAGCCGAGACGCGTTCTAGATAGCAGAAAACACACCGAAGGTCCGCCTAGAACACGTATTATCTCTGAGGATGACCCACCGTCGTCAGAAACGGGGAGGACGTAGCAGGCGCCGGGACCAAAAGCTGAGCAGATCGCGTTGCCGCCTGTGCCTCCGGAAATTAGGACGTATGAGGTTGTTTCGTCAGAGGGGGTAACCAGAAGAGCTGGTTGAGCTTGAGGAGCCGCATGAGGACCTGCAGACTGAGTAGGGAGGTCAAAGACAGAAGACCCGGTCGGACTGCCTCTGCCTTCGTTGACTGTCAAAGTGAGGCCAGAAGTGCTCCCCATAGATTCTCAGTGTTCGGGACGCGTCAATGAGTATTTAACCAGGTTTCGACGTGTCCTTGAGCGTGTTCAAGACGTGGAATGAGATTGAGCAGTGCATGATGGTCGCGGCCAGCTTTAGCCGTGTTTGCCGAACTTCATGGCTTCCTCCTTCCCCGCACTCGATGGCTTCTACCAACTGCTGTTTCTCTACTTGGAGCCAAGTCAGCCTTTCTCCGTCTTGCCAAAAGTATCCACTCTAAGCCTCCTTGCAGTCAGCACCATGCTGCCAGCTCTCATGAGCTGGTTTGCCCCCGGTCCAGAATGGTTTCATTTCCAACTTATCCCATCCACCGGGCCTGTACCCGCATCCCTCGAACCACGCACCCTCATGATGGTCTACCAGCTCGGAAACTGCTACCTCCTCCTGGGCCTCGTCTCGTCACTCGTATTTCGCGCCGCACGCGACAGTTTGAGACAGGATCTTGTTGCACAGGAACGCGTCGTGGGCGCGCTTCTTACGGCCCTCGCACTCGCCGATGTACGTGTCGCGTCGTGGTTCCTGTATCTTGGTGCTTATTCTCGCCTTTAGGTCACCCAGTAGGTCCTTTTCTTTCCGTGTACATCCAACAAACGCGTCGTAGTATAGCGGCCACATTCATCGGATTGCCTGCGGATATCCGCTACAACGTTCTCGCGTGGAACCCGATGACCCATGGCAATATCACTGTCGTAGTCGTCCTTTTGACCGTCCGGTAAGACTCATTCAAACTCACAAGCCGCCTTCTTGACCACGTCTCCAGGATCGCGTGGTTCCTGGGCATCAACCGGACGTCTTACTATTACACTGCACACCAGAAGACCTCGTAGTGATACCTTCAGGAAATATATTTTCGGTCGAGTTCACGCAAAAGGAAAAAGCAAAGCAATTTAATTATTCATAACTGTAAACCGTCGAGGTTGCGGTGTCTGTGGAGGCGGCGGCGGTGGTATAGGTGGTGCTGACGGGCCGCCCGTGGAGCTCTCGTCATAATGGCTGGAGAGATCCACTTCAGACATATCGAGCGGATGTATTGGGGGCTCGTTCGCAGTGGCTTCTTGAGTGCGCCGCTGCCACTCTTGGATAGATACTACTCTATCCAAGGGGGCGTTGGAAGCAGGGACATTCAGAAGAGGATTGCCGGAACGTAGAGCGGGACTGGGGGGCGCCGACGGACGGTCAGCTGGCGTCACGATACGTGGCGGGCGTCGGAAACGGTCGACGAGGAGATTGGGGTTGAAGGATATGCGCGATAGACGCGAGGAGGGTGACCTATGAGGCGCGGACGGGGGAGATCGTGACGTGGGGACAGGGACAGACGGTGGTGGGCGAGTGTCGGTAAACGGCACTGGCGCCATGTCCGGAGCCGGCGGTCGCGGGCAGTTGGACGACCACAAACCGTTGAACCAGCCAGCAGGGGCTGGCTGGGTAGCATCTGCTCGCTGGGCATTCCGTCGATGGCGCATGTAGAGGAATGCGACACCGAGGAGGAGGAGGACAGCCAAAGCGGCGACGACTCCCCCGACGATTGCGGCAGTATTCGGGTGTTTGGCTGCCCCGGCAGTCGCTGTGGAAGAAGTTCCAGGCGCGGAAGTGGGTGAAGAGGATTCAGTACTGCTACTGGTTGGGGAAAAAACTACCCCGGCACCGTCACTGTTGAAGTATGAAGAGACATACCGAATTCGCGAAGATAGGCACATACCCGTAGATTACAGAGTCCAGCATGACCAGAGAAGGTTCGCTGACAATGCCATTTTGTATGGTCAGGATGTGTGTTCCAGAGGTCAGATTATTGCGTGCAAAGACGGTCTGATTGAACAAGAACTGGGCGGATCCAGTTGGAGTGTGCGTAAATGAGCCCTGCTGAACACCATCTATGTCGAAACGCAAATTCGAGGGCAAGCTAAATGTTGCCGTTAATGATGATGAAACGCGTTTGGATAATTGGTATGTACACACTTTGGGTTCGAGGTGGAGTCGGAAAGGATGCAAATCACGGCTACGGAGGGACCTGGCGCACTGTTGAATGCACTGAGAAGGTGTGAAGAGATTTAGCACACCAGTAAACGTGACAGTCGCGGTCGGTGGTGTCGGTGGTGGACTACCATGTTTTCCTCCTCCCTGAGCGGACTGCATCAAGTTCTGTGAGCATTTCCGAGGCGTATGCAAGAGCACTGACGAAGAAAGAGCCATGGAAACTGCCCAGAAACGCATCCCCTGGACTGGGAAGGTCACACTGGGGGCAGTCCCCAATGGCGCCGAGAATCCAGACGCCACTGGGGGAGTAGCTGACAATCTGTCCAGTCGACGGGTCACCCGTCTGGTCGTCCACGATAGCTAGAGAGGAAAATATGAGCGCCCAGAAGTGTGGGGGACGGGCACTTACTGATGGAGAGGGTCGGGAGTGCAAAGAAGATAAATAAGAGCAGAAAGTGGGGCGCCAGGCGCCATGGCCAGCACATCTCAGTTGAAGTGGAATATGAAAGAACGCGAAGAGTTGGACCACAGCCAGAGTCAACAGAGGGGCGGCATATGCTGGTATCACGGTCAGAGATGGAGAGTATATGTATTGGTCGAATGGGGCACTGCTTTCCACACGCGATCTTCCATCTGTTACATCCCCGATGTCGAGTGAAGACATCGCTGAGGAAATTCGCGAGAGCTTTCCCGGCACAGAGGAGGTCATCGTGCAGTACCTTGCTGGCTATCTCGTCGACGATGCAGGCGAGGAGGAAGATGTTCTCCGCGTCGCACACGACATTCTCAAATCCGTCGCCGGCGACCGCGACCAAGTCCTCGAAAAGCTCATGCTCCGTCTTGGCGACCTTCTCGAAGACCAGCTCAATGAACGTCTCAAAAGACGCGCTGGGCCCAAACTGCATAAACTGGACAAGGTCATGGATATGAGCAAGACCCAAATTTCCAACACAATGGCACTCGGCGAAGGCGTCGATCTCGAGTCTATAAACAAGGGAAAGTGCGTCACCCAACGCCTCAGCATAGGCGCTATTTAATTTCGCGCATTAGAGCGTCCAAAGTCGATGTCAAGAAACTGGAAAAGCAGGAGGCTAAACTCAAGGCTAAAATAGAGAAGCGCTCGCGGCGCGACCTGTACGAGGGTTCCAAACTCTTAGACGCGCATCGCAAGCAGGTGCGTGGGTACGCAATATACAGGGCCCCATTAATCTGTCCATAGCAAACGTATGAGGAGATGTTCATGAAGGTCTGTTCCTTTATGTGGCGCATGCTTCAACTCTGACCCCGTCTCTCAGATCAACCCTTTGAAGCCAGCGCCGCAGCTAAAAATAAGAGCAAAGATATTCATCCCTTCAATCGACGTCAGCTTTGCATCCAATCGTATACTGTGCGCTGCCCTGCGTTACCATCCCACCTCCCACGCTGATCTGCCTTTTACCAGTTCAGGCGCGACATTAACTCTGGCGCACGGCCGGCGGTATGGCCTCATCGGTCGCAATGGCAAGTGCACCCGTTCATTTATTGCTCAATACTCAAGTTCGTAGGTGTGGGTAAATCCACCCTCCTCCGACACATAGCCATGCGGGAAGTGCCTATCCCTGCGCACATCACCATCTTGTTCGTTGAACAAGAAGTAGGGTTCTCCACTCTCATCTATTTGCTGTCTCATCACGGTTGGCGCAGATCATCGGAGATGATACCCTTGCAATTGACTCGGTGCTCAAGGCTGACGTGTGGCGAGACCATTTGATGAAGGAAGAGGCGTCACTAAATGCTACTTTGCCACCCTGGAAGCCGAAGGTGACGATAAGCGGTTTGTAGACGCTCGCGAGGAGGCATCATCGCGCTTAGCGGATGTTCATGCTCGACTGTCCGACATGGACGCCGAGAGTGGCCCTGGGGCAGCGTCCCTACTTGCCGGTAATACAACGTATCTGCCTCGCAACCATGTTATTCATTTGATGAAGGTCTGGGTTTCGACGAAGCGGATCAGCAACGCCCCACAAGGTCGTTTAGTGGTGGCTGGAGGGAGCTACTAATTCACCGACTTAATTCATGTTTTCATACGATGCATTAGAATGCGGCTGGCTCTGGCACGAGCATTGTTCGTCAAGGTAAGCTGAGAATTGTGGCTTTGAGCATTAAAAAAGAATGTCGCAGCCTGCACTCCTTCTGCTCGATGAACCTTCAAATCACAGTTGGTGTTCCGTAAAATGCCAACAACATCGCTTCTCATTTACTCCCTACAGTCGATCTGAATGCGCTCGCGTGGTTAGAAGATTACCTCCAAACGTGGCCAGGGACCCTTCTTGTTGTGTGAGTCCGGTCATTTGCGAGCTTCCTGCACTTCTCATGTCTTTCCAAGATCCCACGATCGCGCTTTCCTGTACGTCCGGTCCAGCATACTTGATACCAACTAAACTCTTCCAAAAGCGATGCAGTGGCAACGGATATTGTTCACCAACATTCAAGTCGGCTTGACTATTACAAGGGGTAGGTGATGTCCCTCATACTTTTCAATCTTACTAGATGGTCTCAGGAACTTTACCCAATTCTACTCTACCAAATCGGAGCGTGACCGAAATCTTCGCAAGGAGTATGATACGCAGATGGATTACCGCAAGCATCTGCAAGCGTTTATCGATCGTTGGCGGTACAATGCCAACCGTGCCGCCCAGGCTCAGTCCAAGATTAAGATTCTGGAAAAAGTGGTTCGGTTTGCCGTCTTTCTATTGCCCACCCCTGATTCCTTGTCTAGCTACCTGAACTGGAGCCGCCCGAGGCTGAGGAAACGGAGCAATTCAAGTGAGCTTCTCGTGATCCTCCTGAGATGCCACTAATGTGTTATCAGGTTCCCGAAACCGAAAAGATCTCACCTCCGTTGCTTCAAATGAATGAAGTCACCTTTGGATATACACCTGAAAAGGTTATCTTGAAAGATGTCAATATCGACGTTGGCTTGGATTCTCGAATAGCTATTGTTGGTGCGAACGGAGCGGGAAAGTCGACATTGTACGTGAATTCTGTGATGTACCCGCATGCTCCTCATTCTTTCTTTAGGATCAAGATCCTGACCGGGGAGCTGAACCCGATGGCTGGACACGTTACTCGCAATGGAAGATTGCGCATGTGGGTTTCCTTCTCCAATACATCTGGGCTTCCGAATCGAATCGCTTTACAGAGGATACTTTGCGCAACATCATGTAGATTC
>JARKIF010000333.1:0-27617 GCA_029378245.1 Roridomyces roridus | reverse complement strand
GGAATGCATGTCAGGCAAATAAATATAGCGAAAAAGAGTGTAGAATACAAAACGAGCGTCGGCCGTCGGGACGGCGGGGTCAGGTGGGCGTGGGGGGGCGTGATGTGATGTGGCGGAGGCAGCCATGATTACAGGCGGCGTCCAGCAGGGATGATCTTCTCGCGTTCGGTAAGGCAGGTACGCGGGACAACGCCCTTGGGCGCGTCAATGCGTCCTATGCGTTGGCAGAGCGCCCACCCATCCTGGAACTCCTCCAAGACGCGCAAGGTCTCGCCAACCGTGATCGGGAGCTCGTCATCGAGCGAGGGCGTGAAAGGGCTCGAGACAACCATGAGCCGAGCGGGGGCCGGCATGTCCTCCTCGGGGCCCTCCAGCTGTGCAAGAATGCCATCTTGGTGAGCGGCGAACGAGGCGGAACGAGCAGGGCTGGGAAGCGGCAATGAGGGTGGCAGTTCCGTGGGCATGGGTTTCGCGCTCGGGATATCACGGGAGAACGGGTTCAATTTCGAAGTCTTTTTGAACGCGGGAGGAGTCGGGGGCGTCGGTGGCAGCGTCGGTTTGTGCGGCGGAGACGGAGGCAGGGGAACCTGACTCGCCAAAGTCGCAGTCTTCGAGTCGGCCATGTACGACGGGGGAGGGGACCGTTCGCTGGGAGCATACTTGGAGAGGGTTTTATCCCACCCACGAGAAGTCCCGAACGATTTCTTTGAGCCCTTGGACTTGTTGGAACTCAGGGAGGATTGACTCGCCAGGTCCGTGGAGCGGTTAGGGATGATCTGAGGAACCCAGCCAGTGCTCATGTCGGCATCCGGAGTCGAGGCAACGACGACAGGGATGAATGCAGGGCTGGGTTTCTCGATACCGTACGCGGACGCGTGCAGGTCGAGTTTCCGGTCGACATCAAAAGTCAACGCCTTCTCAGACGTAAAGTCGATGATGTGCGACTGCTGTGTTTCTCTTCCTTTGCATTACGCTTTCGCCGCCAGAAGAAGTATCCAACACCTAGCCGCATCGTTAGCCGTTATCGTACTGATGTGTGGGATATCGCACCTAGCAAGATAATCGCAGCCAGGAGGGAAACTATGACTGCGAGTGCCTTGGTAGACGTGGGACACCAAGGGCAGCAATGTCGACTGCGGAAGTAGCAGTCGGGGGCGCAGAGTCGACAATGACAGTCGCACTAGGTGCAGACTGGCGGCGCTGACGCACCATGCGGGCGGCGGGGTTGTGATGCATGGCTTCGGTCGTTAAAAAGAAAGAAAACGAACGAAAGAGAGAAGCAAGACAAGAGGAACAAGGGAAAGAAAGGAAATGCCTGTCAGACGTCGTTTCGCGCTTTTAGCGCATCTTGATGTCACAGCAGATGAAATTGGGTGAAACGTGAGAATTTCAAATGTATCATCAGATTCAGATGCAGCGAAACGGAACGAAGACGGAGGTCCTAAATACAGATTCGTTTTCGTCAGTATCAAAGTACACGTTAGAGGTCCACAAGCAGGTTAGACACGGCTCGGTACAGAGACCTCGCCCTTCAGAAGGGACATAACTCTGCAGGGCGGTACCAATGAGTTTGTCTAAAGCATCCGGCCCGAGCTGCGACACCGTCTCCCCTGAAAGCGCGTGAAACGCCTCTGCACAAATGGCAGTGCGCTCATCCCGCGTGAAAGGTACGAATGGTAAGACCGTCGTGACCCGAGACAGAACGGAAGCCTATAATCAATTGAATTGTGATCAGTACTTTAGTGGGCAACCTGGGCACTTACCCCCATATGATTAGATACCGGCTCCCTGACCAGGTTCATGAGCTGCACATACTCCTCCCTCGACATTAGCTCATCAGGCTGGGGCCGAGAAGCGTGATGCTCAGATATCACTTGGCTAGCCACGTTGGACGTTCCCAGCCAGCAGACATTGCGCACATCAATGAAGCGGCTGTTGGCCTCAAAGGAGCAGCGGCCTAACGCAAGACACCATCAACGCCGTCCGAAAATTTAACGAGGATCCCACACATACCAGACTCCCACGGCATCAATAGGGACCAAAGGATCTTTTCCTCGACCTTCTCAATCTCATCAAGGACCACCACACAACGTTGGCCCTCGTTGTGGATGAGAAACTCCGCTAGTGTGCATGTGGTTGGCTCCTGAAATGGTATTTACGGACTGAATACGGGGATAAAATGAACGAACGAACCTCGTATGGGTTCATTGAGTAAGCTTGCCACAGATCGTGAGCCGTCCGCAGTGTTGTCATGTTTACCGTATGCGTCGGGACCGACAGCAAAGCGCCAACTAAAGGCAAGGCATCAAATCAAGAACCCAAACGAAAGACGAAACTTACACTTGCGCGCAAGGAGACTCTTGCCATGCCCGCTGGGACCTGGTAGACATCAGCAACGCCATCGTACCAGAAAGCACTTGTAGTCTTACCGCAGAACATGGCGACTACAGGAAGGACGGAAAGTTGTTGCGAATGGATGCTCAAAACACGGAACAACTGTTCTAGCGCGCGGTCTTGACCCACTAGCTCGTACCGGACCCTAGTCAAGGGACGGAAGAAGGAGCGATGTATCAGCGCAGACGAGCGCCGTGCGTGATCTTCACCCGCCCGTTGCACATAGTATCTAAGTTCCAGAGTAAGCTTTAACCCTTGTGAAAGTGAAGCAAAACGCACTTCAAAGCAGGATCAACAGTCCAAGGCTCCACCTCACCCAACTCCTCAACTTGCTGAGCACCGAACGCAAGAAGCACTCTCGCAATCTCAAGCCGCTTGCTCAGCTGTTTATTCGCAAGAGTAAACTGCAACGCGCTCTCCCCTGCAGGCCCCACACAATCCGTGGCTTGCGCTTCGCCATTCTCCAGCACGCGCTGCACCGCCGCGGGATCATCCGAGGCGATTGCGAATAAAAGCGTCGGCCGTGGCGTGGCGGGGTGTGTAAAACCTAATGCTGAAGCAGAACGACTGGGTGAGCCAGCGCGCATGGGAGGAATGTGGATGGGCGCCGGAGGGAGGCGGCGCCTGATCGTGTAGTTCTCGTCGTCCAAGTCTTGGTCCCGCTCTTCCTCCTCCTCCTCCTGGTCATGATCCAAGTCCGGGAATATATTATGTGATCCGCGTCGTTGGAGGGGCGCGGACCACAGGGGTCTGTCTAGGTCGTGTCCGGGTCGTATCGTATCATTATCCTGTGCAATGTGGGTATCCGAGGGTATCTGTATTTGTGCTAAATCCTACACATCACCATCACGTCAGCATGATAAACAAACAAGGGGCAACGATGCAGATACCCACCCGAGGTGCAGAGAAAGATGGAGATGCTGAATGCATAGTAGATGCTGATCCAACCTCAGTGAAGATCGATTTATGATACAAGCCACTTACCGCGATGTGGAATATCAGGATGAGTAAATACATGCGATGGTGGGGAAAGCAAAATTGTTGACTGTCATGACAGTCAGGCACAAGGGACGAGAAAAGAGAAAAGAATCTCACCAATCGTAACTGCTTGAGACCCTTGACGGTCGGCGGCGGAGATGGAACAGCATCTGGCTCGAAGAAAGATTTTCGGTGCGCAGGCGCGGAAGGGGGCGCGACGCTCCTCGATATCCGTCTCTTCCTTTGATATGGTTGGGACTTGGCTGCGCCGCCAATAAAGCCAGTCTCGACCGCCGGTGCCGACTGGGGTCCAACGCTGCGGCGGGAGGCCCGACTCTGCGAGTCAATTCAAAAATAAGCATGCAAACACGCGGGTATCACACACCTCGCTCCGGAACCCAAACGGTACTTTCCCTCCATTGGATATCGACGAGACGGGTCGTGAGTGGGAGTGGATTTGCTCGGGAGAGGGTTGAGGTTCCGCCTGGAACACCGGCCCTCTAGACGACACCGATCGCGGAGAGGACTCGGGCGATGTTGAAAACGCGGACGAGGGGAAATTGTGACGACTCTGCAAACGAAAGAATCAGGCTGGCGCCCTGGTAGAGGATGAATGTGACACACCGAGCTACGGCGTGAAGCGGAGCGTGGCGTAGAAGACTCGCGAGGCGTGAATTTCGGCTCGGGAGACGCGGGTGTAAACACCCGGCCACGAAGACGTCCCCGGTCCTCTTCGTCCGAGGGCAAATTAGGTTGTGGGGGCGAGTGGAGATACACCTCATACAGATTGTTGATAGTATCGTTCTCTGGAGGTGGAAAGGTCTGCGTAGTTGTTGGCGAGGAGGATAGATATGCGAGATGCGCCGTAGAGTCAGCGTTTGTTTGATCGTCGTCCGAAGAGTCCGAGTCCGAGTCCGAGTCCTCGGTGAGCGCCACAGTGGAAGTGGAAAAACGGCTGCTGAGGTGTGGATCCTCCGGCGGGGAGGAAACACTCCATTGTGCCGTAGAATACTGGTCATCATCGTCATCTTCCTCCTGCTCCGGTGTTATTGTCGTCGCGGATAGCCTGCTGGTCGACGGTGAATCGAGTTCGGGACTTTCTCCTCTGTCGCTCTTGTGCGGAGCAAAGGTTGGGCTGAAAGGCGACCGGGCGAACAGACGACTTGCGCTCATCCGGGAAGACGGGGAACCGAACGGGGATGCCAACAGATTAAGGGTAGAGGGAAGGAGCTGGGGAGACGCCCATTCTGAGCCGTATCCCGAGTCGAAGGAAGAATCGTTGGACGGTTTCAGCGTGGAGAATCGGTTGAGGTCGGGAAGGGATACGGGAGACAGTAGGGGATCTTTGTGTATGGAACTGTCGTTCACCAGCGTCCAGCCTTCTCCGGAAATGTGAGGTGAGGCACCATGCTCAGAGACCAAGGAGATGGAGTCTGGCGGGTCCAGGACATCACGGAGTGCATCGAGTAGTTCTGGGAGTGCGGAGGAAGATGACGGGGTCGGTGTAGGGACTGTGATGTCGTGCACGAAATTGCACGATTGCTCGAATACACAACGGCCTTGCTGATAAAACGGGCAAGGTCGCGCTTTGCGGAATCAACTTTTGAAAGCAAGGTGGGACGACAGAACACACTTTTGATTCGCCAGGGAGCATCCACAGCGTTCATGATTAACGCTCAAGGTTGGTTGGGGGGCGTTGCTACTCGGTCTGGCTCGAATTAAGCGTTGAGAATAGGGCCGGTGGCACGGTGCCTGCTCCGTCGTAAATGTGAAATGGGCTGGTAACCGCCGTTCTGCGTCCCGACAAGGCTCGTAACGCCAGGGGCGAGTTCGTACGATGGTATTATCAGCAGTCCCAATGTTTCATAAAGAGCTAAAGCAAGTGAGTGTGGATTCATGAGAGAAACTTTGAATGCTACCTTTCCGTCGCTCTCGCTGTGATCGCCCGAAGGACACCGGGATCGACTAGAAGCGCAAGAACCCGAACCAGGGGTTCGATGGTAGAGTGGCCTGTCCGCAGCGTCGAGCGGGAGGAGGGATGGTCAAGGCTAAAGGAGACTCCGTCGCGACCGCCCTGAAGATCAACTTGTTTACATGATCTGCTAGATTTCTACCACGACCTATGCCGAACTTCCTCCTGGCCGAGCCAGCAAGATAACCCACGGCAGGTAAAATTTCTTGGTTTTGCATTCATCCTCAATCGCGTCAAGCCAAGCATCGACCATCTCCGTGTCGTATTTCTTTGACGCGAGTATGGCCGGGGCAGCCGCACGGGCCCATTGCTGCCCAAATGTCAGAATGCTCAAGCAGGGTTGCGACGCGTTACTTGCCACCGTATTCCTCAGTGCGATATCTCCCAGCTCGGCACCATTCTCCAGACCACCATCCCAACCCATGGGGCAGAAATACTCGCACGAAGCCACGATGTCAAAAGGACTCTTCTCCACGAGCTCTTGCATTGGTTTGAAAGAGTATCTGAGAAGTTCAAGCCACACTTGCTGCCAACCCGCGAGCCATGATTCCCCTTCGGTTGGAGCTGTCGGATATTTCGGAGAAAGTACCTCCTTATCGGTGCCCGAGATGAGACCATTCCCATCACCCAAGATGAGTATGCCATCTTTGAACAAAGTCAGTGACGAGCAGGAGGATTACACCGCGACCGCACCTGGTTTCAAGACGGAATGAACATTTCGCAGGAAAGCCTCGGAATCTTTCATCTGCGAACAGTCCATGACGGATTACTATGGCGCAAATCTCACTCACATGGTAAATCACAGAGCGTACGTGGATTAAATCGTATCCACCAGAATTCTTGCATGGCGCAATTCCGTTTGACATATCGGCTTGGATGGATCTTTCACTGTGTCAACAAGAGTCTAACAGAAAACCTATCCATACTCGAAATTAGCAGGAGGATGTCTGCAGAACATCAGACCGGAAGGCCACAAAAACTGGACCACTCACTGCTGGAAATTCTTCGCAAGATCCACTCCAACGACATGTGTCTGCGGATACATCTGCGCCATCTCGATGCACCTATCCTCGTTTAGCCAAATCATACAAATCTCGTTCTTGTGCACACTCACCAGATCGCAGACCCACACCCCGCGTCCAACGCTGTAGCCTCCGGTCCTTCCAGCGCCTTTCCAACCGCGATCTCGAACTCCGGGGGGTAGAGCCCACCCACCATCAGCTGCCACATGCGATGTTGAATCGAGAGTCGCTGCATCTCCGCCTCGTCCGCAGGCAACAGATAGTCCTCCACCCCGGATTAACCTCGACGATCATGAACCATAGTATACGGTAATGAATTCACCTCATTAAGCGTGTTCATACCGCGCCCATGGCTCTCTTTGAGCTTGAATTCCGAATCGGCGATGGTAGCCATACTGGCGAGGGCTGAGAGTAAGAGTCCAAGTCGAGATCAGCATTCAGTGGAGATTGAGAGCCCGAGAACGACATGTGCGAAAGCAGCACAGATGAGTTAGATGTAAATTTGGACACGACTGAAACTCATCCAACTCGAATAGGGCGCTACATACAGTGGAGAGTAGCACCTATTTTTCACGCCTCGCCACGACGTAAATCCAGGGGATGTACATCTTCTTGGATTTACACTCCTCCTCAATAGCCCCAAGCCATAAATCAATCGTCTCGCGGTCGTATTTACCGGATGCCAGAACTGCCGGTGAAGCAGCATGAGCCCATTGCTTGAAGCCAATGTAAAGCATCAGTGACTCTGGGAATGACACTGACGACTGACCACAATATTCTTCAACCCGATGCTCCCCAGCTCAGCACCGACATCACCTGCATCTCCCTCCCGGCCAATAGGACAAAAGTAGTTGAACAAGTGTGTCACCGAAAAGGGACTGTCTTCGAAGATCCTCTCGATTGGCTTGCGGCTGGTCAACTCGAACCAGACTTGCACCATCCCCGCGGACCACGAGGAATCTTCAGCTGCCTCTGATGTTGGATATCTTGGAGCAAGCTCCTTTTTGTCCCTGCTGCATGGCAGTCCGGCCGAGTCAGCTACGAGGAATATGCCGCCTGCAAGTCCGCTGAATCAGAGTCTCGGCACATAAAACTGGATACAAAGTACCTGGTTTCAAAGCGGCATGGGCATGTCGCAGGAAAGCCCGCGGATCTTTGATCTACACATCTAGCGTTAGAGAAGGAAAGGATACGTCGGGAACAACTTACTTGGTGCAACAAGAGGCGCGCGTGAATTAAATCATATCCACCGAGTGGAAGACCGTTCGACATATCCATCTGGATGAACCTTGTGGTGTCGGATTCAGTCGTACAGAAGACGATATGAACTGAACACCACATACTCATAATTGACAGGCGGGTCTCTGCATCGGAAAATTCAGAGAACTGAAGAGCACAAGAACTAGCACCACACTGCTGGAAATTCCGAGCGAGGTCCACGCCGACGACATGCGCCTGCGAATACATCTGCGCCATTTCGACAGCCCAAATCGCCGATCCACACCCAGCGTCCAAAATCATGGCATTCGGTCCTTCCAAAGCTTCCTCGAGGGTACTCTTGAGTGTGGGAGGGTAAATTCCACCCGCTAACATACACCACATGCGATGCTGGACTGAAAGTCTCTGCGGTGAGACTTGAAGTCAGTACCAAGTTCAATTCCACAGCCTACGTGCGCAGCACTGACCTCCATCTCTGTCCTGTCTGCAGGAAGCAGATAGTCCTTTGAGACGTCCAGTCAATTTCAGTCGTGTTCCCGTTACTATGGAGCGAAGAAATGACCTCATTCAGGGTGTTCATACCGCGTCCGCGCATCTCCTTGAGTTCTCCTTCGTCGCGCGAGGTGTCGTCCATATCAGACATGGTCACTGGCAAAAGAAGACGGGAATTGCTTTCCCGCGCCGGCCCGAAAGGACTGGTACCCACGACACGGCCAGCATCGGCAGAAGTCCAGACTCACTGAGGAAGACACTGCTAAAATCAGCCACAGTACTAGCCGGCTTTGCGCAAGCAGATCTGTGGTCTATGGAATTTTGGCGCAGTCATTGTCTGAATCAGTCCCCACTAAAAGTGCTCGTTGAAGACGGAAGAACCCGGCGTGCAGTGCTAGTGATCTCCCACGGTTGCAAAATTCGGACCAAACCCAATGGATAACATCAAGACTAGTGTAGTGCCCGTCTTAACTAGATGGGGTCTTAGGAAGAAGAGAGACGACTCTAGTCTTCTTAACGTCTTCCCCAGACGCCCCAAAATACCGCTCCGTCATGAAACTCCAGTGAAGCGAGCTGCGCCCACAAAACGGTCAATGAAGTTCGTATGGAACCATATAACGCACCCGACGATCCACGACTCAAGCCCACGAATGTATCGCTGGACCATGGAATCGATTTCTGTACCCCACGAGGGTACGAGTCTTCGATTGCGTTGAAACGAGTCGATCGTCTCGCGACACAGCTCGCCCACATAGTCCACAGCGGACTGCAGTGTGTGCTCGTGGTACTTCATGAGGATCACAATCATGTTGTGCGTGTCCCCCCGGGATTGTTTGACATTGTAGGAAAATATGTCCTGGAGGAATATAAGCGCATTCAAATGAATTTTCAACAAGGCACCGACGTTTGACCAAGTGACGAGGTCGTTAGTCGATTGATTGAGTGCCCCGATGACTGGGTGTTCAACGACAAAGTCCGGAAGTGTTGAGACGTGACTAGACGTCTATTATTTGTTGTGTCGATCTTATTCAGTTCGGACTATACTAACAACACCTGGACACTGAGACATTCTAACGAATCTCTCATTGTACCAGGTATGACCATTACTTACCTTTCTCTCTCTGTACTATAGCTAACGAATCTCTCATTGTACCAGACAATATAGTCATATTTCTGATAGGAAGGTCGATTCCCAGTCCATATCTAAGTACGAACGTTTAGCGCCAAAAATTCTAGGGGGAAAGTAATACTTACTCTATGAGCACCCAGCAGGGTTTACATCCTACGAGGACATCAGCACAGCTGTATTGCATAGTACAAACACCGACCAGAGGTATCCCTCCGAAGAGAAATGCATGATTCGAGGTCCGGTACAATCCCCGAGTCGCGGCACTGAGCCTCGACACCGACCGCCTCGAAAAACAGCCCCAACGTCTCTTTGAAGCGAGCTTGAGTACCCACTCCTGCGTCTGAGATACAGCGGGTCCAGAAGCTGAATGATGATCAATCCTTGATCATGAGTAGCGCAGGTTGGATTGGATGAACACAAACTCTCTGGCCAATTTAGTCGCACTGGTCTCCTCTGGCCGGGATGCATATGGAAACCATAGTGCATTCATCACTACATGAGCCAATTTCTCCGTGTCGCGCTCGAACATTCCATCGCTGATATTGTCCCTGAATGGTACTGAGATCAAGACCGTCGGAGTCGTCAACGTAGACACCCACAGGTGGAATAGATAATTCAGAAAGTCCGATATCACCCGGAGTATTGCAGTCGGTGCGGAATTGTAGCAATAGGCAGTGAGCTCGCCGGCCTTGAGCTTGTGCAGAGCCTTGCGCTGCTTAGCCGAAAGTTCGGGGCATGCGCTGTCCAGCCAATCGACCGACTGCTGGGCGACTACATCGCCATCCGGGTGGTAAATAAGTGAATAATGGCAGTGAGATACCAAGTCAGGTAGTATGAACGACGTTTCCTGGACTTGGTTCAAGGCAGAACTCGGAGCAGAGGACATGGCGTTCAAGTGGGTGGAGAATTCGACCCAAGGAAAGGCACCTTTTAACTCGAAGAGATACCGCTGGGAATGCCCATTCACCGTTGGAAATTCATGTTCGAAATCGGGATATACTAGACGAGACACTGCCGGTGGATGATGGAGAATGAACGCAAGGGTTTCAGGGAAGCACTATAGCGTACTTGGCTACCGCTACGTCGGAAGCGTATTAGTCTGTGTAATGGTGAATGGAGGCGGTTGGCTTGTACTTACACGGAACAATCTAAATAAACTTGTTCAAGGCTTTCCAGGTGTAAATTAGAATGATCGGGCGGTGACATGAAATATCTGCGGATACCGGTTCAGAAAGTCACGAGTAGGTCGACGTGCAAGCAGGACAGGAGCTGGTTGCCTGGTGGAAGTAAGGACTTGACGTTTACCACTTGTACTTTATCAAAAACAAATAGAATTGTTCTGGTCATGGAGGTGTAACAGGAAGCAAAACAACGAGTCGATTTTTCTTGACGTCTTCTCCAGACGCCCCGAAATACCGCTCCGTCATGAAACTCCAGTGGAGCGAACTGTAGAGAAGAAAATCTCAGCAAAGGGAAACACACAACGCACCCGACGATCCACGACTCGAGCCCATCGATGTATCGGTGGACCATGGAATCAATTTCTGGGCCCCATGAAGGCACCAGTGTACGATTACGTTGAAACGAAACGATCGTCTCGCGACACAGTTCACCGACATAGTCTACCGCGGACTGTAGCGTATGCTCGTGGTACTTCATAAGAATCACAATCATATTATGTGTGTCGCCTCGAGATTGTTCGACGTTATAAGAGAATATATCCTGTAGTGGTCTAAGTTGGGCGCTGCTTCAAAGTAAACAGAAACCGGACGTTGGACCAGGTCACCAGGTCGTTGGTAGATTGGTTGAGAGCCTCGATCACAGGGTCTTCGACGACAAAATCCGGAAGGTCGATGCCCAGACCGTATCTACTAGCATTCAGCGTATTTCAGGGGTTAAACAAGAGACTTACTCGATGAGCACCCAGCAGGCTTTGCATCCTAGGAAAACTTAGCAATTGAGTACAAGCATAAACACCAAGAATACCAGATGTGTCTCGGCGAAGAGAAATATACGACTCGAGGTCAGGAATCATTCCCGAGTCGCGGCATTCAGCCTCGAGATTAACGGCTTCGAAAAAGAGTGCCAATGTCTCCTTAAATCGGGCCTGAGTTCCCGCTGCGGCGTCGAGAATACAGCGGCGCCAAAAGCTGTGGTGTGAACTCAGAATACAACACAAACTAACGAGAGTGATATCACGCACTCTGCAGCCAACTTGGTCGCACTAAGCTCTGTTCTTTGTTCATCCGGAAACCACAGCGCGTTCATCACAGAATTTGCAAGAATTTCGGTATCGCGTTTGAGCATGCCGTCGCTAATGTTATCTCTGCCAGAAAATCAATAGCCGTTGAGGACGGAGAGAAAACGTACATACAGGTGAAACAAATAGTTCATAAAATCCGAAATGACTCCAAGCCGTTCCATTGGCGTGGTGTTGTAGCAGTAGGCAGTAAGCTCTCCCGCCTTGAGCTTGTGCAAAGCCTTTCGCTGTTTGGCGGAAAGTTGGGGACAGCCCGTATCCAGCCAATCTACGGAATCGCGAGCGACTGCATCGCCATCCGGATGGTAAACGAGGGGAAAGGTGCAATGGGACACCAGGTCAGGAATCATGAATTTGGTCATGGCGCCGAGGGAGAGTAAGCCAGCACTCAAGGCGCGTGCTTTTTAAAGAGAGGCCGCGCGGGTATGAATCAGCCTCTTCGATTTTACGATCGATTCGGTGTGCGGGTTTTGACAATGGCAGGATGACCGGGCTCTCAAGAGCGCTCCACAGCCAAATGGACGGGCCGTGCGGGGGTAATGTTCAAAGAGAGAAAACAAAAGGAGCCAGCCACGCGCTTTGATCATTTATAAGTTCTCTTCTCCACATGTGTCTTTGGCGAGGCAGAGAGGTGCTGATTAGTTGCTGTACCAAGGCAAGATACGCGGGAATGGGGATGTCGCGAGGCGGCGATTGACTCGGAGGGGCGTTAAGCAGTTATGCTGCCGGCATGCACGGGGAATCTAGACAACGTGGAGGTAAAGTTTTAGGTGCTCCTCCGAGAGCCAGTACAAAGAGTAGTGAGAACAAGAGTTGATTTTGAACAAGGTGGGAAGACGAAGGAAATATGAGTCGGTCCCGTGAGAGACACGGTTTTGCGGCGGTCCTCGAGGCAGAAAATGAGCCCGTAAAGTAGAAGCTGTGGGATCCAACTGGGACCGAGCTCGGCGATGGGGAACTACGAATCAACGGAGAATAGGTGCATGTTGGGTGCATGCAAGTTCGGTTCAACTCGGGACATCACAACAATTTGCAAACAACGAGAGCCGCTTTGATCCAGTGGCGTACGGTCACGCTATCGCCCCTTACTCCCTAGCATGTACCACCATGAAATCCCCTTCGTCCCCGAAAGATGACATCCTTTTCACTGCTTTCACGCCTCTCGCAACACTCCACACCCAAAATGACGAGCTTGACGAGTCCGGGGAAAGTGAACGGGACTTGGACCTTAACGCCAGTGGAAACTATCAAGAACCGCTCATATGTCGTGAGCTACTGGAAAGTCAGTTGTTTCGTACCATTATACGCGTAATCTGACTCCAGCTAGCCATGATTGAAACTGTTCTCGACGCCGAATCCGACCGAAAGCTGTTGACTCCCAGAGAGATCGATGTGTTAGCGGCGTTTTGTGGCCTCTCTCGTGCGTGCTTTGCCCGTCCTCTTCCGCTAAAACCTGACCTTCGCAGTCCAAGCGCAACATCTCTTCGTATATCTTGTTATTTATCCCAAATGGCACCGACTTGCCCGTTTGGAATCGGTCGACAGTCTTCCATGCGGAAAGCTCTCGTCTATAATCCGAGAGCTTTGTCGCACAATGCCAACCGTCGAACTCAAGGAAGAGGATAACGTCAAAATGGATCAAGTCCCCCTCCATCTTTCGGCGTTGAAGCAAGAGGATTCCGAAGCCAAACCGTTGGTCAAAACGGAGCCTTATTGTGGCACCCCCAGCTCCAGCATCGTCGAAATCAAGCCCGTCATGTCGCGGCTGCTTTCGACTTTACGGGACCCAAACCCCACGTCCCTTTGCGTCACTGACAGCGAGATGGACCTGCGGCAGCTTGTCGAATACCTGGAAGCCGAAGACTTGCGCAACATTGCGAAAGAGCTCAAAATAAAACCGGGGAAAAAGGTGAATCGAATCCACCCACACATCACACGCAGAAGTTGACGATTCGAGCAGAGACCAGAACTCATCGAGGCTATCATGAACCATTCCAAGACGCAGCCTACGATCAAGACCTTTTTTACGCCCAAGGTTAAGGCGGAACCGAGTCTGTCGAGCAAGGTTGTGGACTCGCATGTACGCCCGTTAATCATGAAGAAACTGCGTTCGTCCGTAGCTTGTTCTATCTTTCTTTCAAACTCATCTGTGCTACCAGAAAAACTTGTACGAGTCGACCCCGATGTTGTTGATATCTTCCGACGCCTTCACATTGTATACTTCCGTTGGTGAGTCTCACCTTGCATATGTCGTACCTGATACTAATGGACCACAGTACCCAATACCCTTCCGAAGTCCTCCCCCGCCCGCTGCGTCATCTTCGGCGCCAATATGTACAATACACCGTATCAAGGAGCGTGATCTGGGCCGATCGAGCGACACTCCTCGCATACGAGGATGCTCTCAAAGCCGAGGCGATGCTCGACGGAGTCATTCCTTCCGCAATTGTGGTGGACCTTGAAGAGGAACCCCCGACCAGCACGACCAAGCGCAAGCGCAACTCTTCCCCTCTCGACGACGCAGCCAAAGCCAGAGCCAAGGAAGCCAAGAAGGATGCGAATGCCCAAGCCGCCGTTCGTAAAGCGGAGGCTACGGTGATCCTGTTGGAGGACCTCCTTTCGCAATGGAGCAAATATATCGAGGCGAAAGAGCAGGGTCTCTATTTGGCGAGTGTCTTGGAGCGGTTTGAGCCTGGTACGACCGACAACCCTTGTTGCTGCCCAGCTGACTCGGCGAGCAGGTTACGTCATGACCCGGGCGATCTGGAAGGGCCTCAAGGCGTTCAGAGTCTTGAAGCGATCCGATCGGGAACTGGATATCTTGAATGGCCTGTTGAGGCAGACTTGCTGGTGCATCAGCCTGCGCGGGGCATGGCATGTCCGCAAAGCGGCCATTCTCGCAGAGAACAATCTTTGCAAGAAAGGGGTCGCAGCCTGTATGGACGGTCTACAAGACGCTGACACCGCTTTGGGTACGTACCATCCAGTTCTTTGGTCTGTTTGCTCATTGCCTGCAGTCTATCGCCCTACTCTCATCAAACTCCTTGCCAAGCTGCAGAAGCGCGTTTCGACGGAGGATCAGATTGATCTAGCTGAGCCAGCCAAGATATCCAAGACCGCTTTTCTGGCTACAAGGATTCACACTGATGACGTGCGGTGCCATTTCTTTACATTTGGCATTCCAATCTCACCCTGTTCGCCCTCAGAAGAAGACATTCGAATGGATGGGGAAAAGTGGCGAAGGAGGGCCGCTCGCCGCATTGCTTTCGCAGCACTACGCGAAAGAGTACAAGAGGTCTGTGATACGCTGGGGCTCTCGCTCTGAAACTTACGCTTCACAGCGTCATGCCTGGCGGTCTCATGCTTCCTACCTTGTTTGGGCTATTATTTTGGGACATACTTTTCACGCCAATATCCGGCGCCTTCGAGACGCACTATCAAACTTGCGCTCTCGACCTTTGCGAAGATACTTTTTTAGCTGCGCGCCAGGATGCCATCCCTCCGTTTTGAAGAGATTGAAACCGGCAGAGCGCGGCACTACGTAAAGTTACACGACCGCGAGCACCGGCTTGCCCAGCTGCGGCGTACATTGGAATGCATGCTCCAAGGAGGATTTATTGGCCCTCGTTCGGGTGCGTTTCTGTGCTTACTGCCTTGGAGCATTCAATCTAAATGTCCCTCTTTTGCAGTGCATACCACCAAAGATACTCGGGACGATTTGCGAGATGTTTTGTCAAGATTATGTCAGCGCCCATCTGGGCGCCCCGGACTTGATTGCGTGGGACGTGGAGAGGGACGAGTATGTGTTTGTGAGCGTTAAAGCGACGGGACACTCTTGTAGCCGGAGGCAACAGGTCCGTTCTCTCCTTCTCCTTCTTGTCTTTCTTGGCCTTTATGCTGACGCATTGTGTTACAGGCTTTCCGGGATGTACTAGCTCGGGGTGGCGCAGCTCAGGAAATCTGCGTAGTCGGCGATGGAAAGAAGAACAAGAAGACGGGCAAGGGAAAGAAGGTTACCGACTCGGATGAGTCGGGCGACGATCTAGATGAGAGCGAGCCCGAATCGGAGCAGGAAGAGGAGGACGAGGATGAGGACTCTGGACGCACGCAACAGAGCCAGGTGCCAAAGAAGCGGGGAAGAGAGGTGATCGTCATCGACTCTGACGACCCGAAGAAGTCAAAAAGAAAGAGGACTAGCGGTTAGCCGCTTTCTTGTGTACTCGCATATTACCAGCTTTATATTTCTAGTGTTCTGTACGTACCAGAGGTGTTGGCCGATAATACTACTATACGCTTTGTTACTCATGAACAACTTGCATTCGAATCGGATTCATTTAATGCTGTTTTTGCTTCTCTTTTCGAGTCTACTGGATACTTGCACCAGCACCGCAACCCTCGGGCTTCAACTTGCTCTCCTCGACGTCAGGAGGCAAGCAGAGGTAGCGTCGTTCGCGGAACATTCACGGTCACGCGGTGAGCTGCGACAATTATTGGAGGAGTTCCAGTACGATACAAATGAGATTCATTGTAGTACAGCGTACAAGTTGAAGAATTATATGATGTTTTTGTTATCTCCTTAGAGCCTTCCACACTCGCCTGAGGCCTTAATAAGTCCAGCCCAATTCATTACACCTCCGGCGCCACAGTATGCGCAAGTCTCGCATGGCGCGCTTCACCTTGCTCTGCTTGACGTCAGGAGGAGGCGCGAAGGAGCCGCAGGTAGCGCCGTTTGCCGCGAAGGCGGGCGCAGCTCCCATGATGCTTGGGTCATCCGCGGGATGAGAGGTGCGATGGGCTGCCTCATGCGACTGGGATGACAACGAGTGCCATTCGGAGTCATCTGACGACGACAAGCTCGAGTCGGATCCAGTAGACCTCCGAGTCCGGTGCGGTGGGGAAGGGTAATGCAGAGTCAAAGTCGGAGGGAACGTGTGGGTATGTGTATATGGGAATGTCCGACCGCCGGGGTTTAAGAGGACCACTGCGTTGAAACGCAGGCCTGTACTTGTGCTTGTCCAAGATACACTGGGGAACACCCGGAGGGAGCTGCTCCATCCACACCTCGGGAGGCGCAGGTTAGGGCGGGAGCCCCTCGACACGCCCAGGACCTCTCCACCAAACCTGTTTGCGAACAACCAGGGCCGCCGTGTGCACATCGATCTCGTCGACGTACAGGTCGTCCAACTTTTGCACCTGCTCGTTGAACTCCAACAGAGAGGGCCGCTCCGCAGGTTCGAGGGTGAAGAAGCGCGAGCAGAGCCTGGCGAAGGGGAACGAGATGGGGAAACGGTCCCGGAGGTACCTCTTCCGATGACGGAGGAAAATGTCGTAGCGAAAGTCCTCCACGGGACGCGCAGAGTACCAAACGGCCTGTCTGGTAATCATGTTGAAGAGTGTAACGCCCATGGCCCAATAATTGCTGCGTGCGGCGCTGTAGGAGCCAGGGCCAGCGCCGAGGTCAAAAGATTCTGAGACGGGTGTAAGTCGTTGACGCAGGAATGATAGGAGAACATACCAGGCGTCATGTAGGCCGCCGTACCAAAACCAAGCTGCTCATTGATATCCTCCGTGGTCGCCATCCCAAAGTCGGTGAGACAGGGGTTGCACCCCCAGTAACCGACGAGAACGTGAGACGGCTTGATATTTCTGTGATAAACGCCCTGCTTGTGGCAGAAGAGCACAGCGTCGGTGAGCTGGCCAAACGTGCGCTTGATCAGGGCGGAATTGCGCTGGTAAACACCAGACCTGATGGCGTGGACGAGGGTCCCCATGGCTTGAAAGTCCATGACGAGGAAAAAGTAGCCCCTCTCCACGAAATGGCCGTGGAGGGAGACCACGTTGGGGTGGCTGGAGACGCGAGAGTGCATGGCAAACTCGCGCTCGTACATCGCCGGGTCCTCCTCGTAGGACTTGGGGTTTCCGCAGAATCTTGACCGCCCACACTTTGTTGACGTTGACCACGGAGGAGGATGAGGAGAACGACGACGAGGCCGCGGATGACCAAGACGAGCGCCGGGAGGAGGGTTCAGAGTCGGGGTCTACTTCGCCAGTTTCGACGGCCTTGTAGAGCTTGGCGTACGACTCGGCGCCAATGAACTTTTCGAGGTAGAGGGCACCGGCGTCGACGTAGTCGCCTGTGATTTCGGGAAGACGTTTGATAACAGGCATTGTGAGACAGTAGTGGTGGTTGTGGTAGAAGAGAGAGAAGCAGTGGAAGTTAGGAGTCCAAAGTGCTCGCTTTTTAAGGCGCAGGCAAGTGAGACACTCCTATTCCGCGGAGGCAGTCTAGACGCATCTGGTCCCGCGGAAGGAGTTCTAGGCCAGAGTCTACTCCTGAATGCATGGTGGAGGAGGAGAAAGAAAGGGTTGATGTTTGGCTGAGATGCTGATGCACAACATTCAGTGATGCGGGAACAAGATATTGTATTCCAAGCTCTAGTCTATGCTACTTCTGCAAACGGATAGTCCGTATACCCCTTGGGGTCATTCTGCATCGCAAGGTAAAAAGTCGACCGGTCGTACGCGTTCAGCGGTAGATTCTTCTCGAGTCGGAGGGGGAGGTCGGGCTGAAGGAACTTCAGTATCATGCATTTGACGCAAGGGAAAAGACTCGCATTGGCAATAAAGTGCCGCCCAAAAGCAACGAGCGCGTTCTTCTTGGCAGCGAATTTTATCGCCGACTCGCGCGTGAGGCCTCCGGCAACGATGAGCGGACGGTCGCCCCAGAGTTGAAAGAGGACTGTGTTCGACTGGGTGGCGTTCTCGGCCGTAGCCTCTACGTTGGAGTCTGAATGGATCCTCGGTTCGATGAGGTGGAGGTATGCTAGCTTGGGGTGCAGGCGTTTGAGCTCCGAGACCATGTGCGAGTACGTGGGGATGGGGTCACTCATACCCATTCCTGAGAGCAAACGCTGAGCCAAGGAGAATAACGATACCGGTGAATGCTTACCCCCGGACGTATTCCAAGGACTGAAGCGGATGGCAGTTCGCTCTTGGCCGATTGCGTCAGCCACGGCCTTGACGACGGCAAGTGGGAAGCGAGCCCGATTCTCGACGGTGCCACCATAGTCGTCAGTCCGGTCGTTGGACACATCCTGCAGGAATTGATCCACGAGACAGCCGTTGTTGCCTGATACTCAAGTGAGTACCCTGGCGGGAAGAGAAGAATTCAGAGCGAACCATGTATCTCCACGCCATCGAACCCGGCCTCGATAGCATTCTTGGCTGCTTGTGCATAGAGGCCAATGTACTCCTCGATCTCGGGCACCGTCAGCGGACGTGGCTTGTCTACCGCGTCGGGAGCCATGGGAATACTGGACGGCCCAACTACTTCAAGGTCCTCAGTTTTCGTCGCCGCACGGCCCAGAGCAAGGATCTGGAGGAAGATGAAGGACCCCCGGGCGTGTACAGAGTCCGTGATCTCAAGGAAAAGGTCATAAACTGATAAGAACGACCTCAACAGTCGTACCCACCTCCCTCCACGCCTCAAACTGAGCTTGACTCCAGATTCCAGGCATAGGGTAACCTGCGGCCTTGGGAGCGATGATAGTGGACTCGGTGATGAGGAGGGTGCCAGGGACTCTTGCTCGCTGAGAATAATACTCGTTCACCAGAGGAAGAAAAGGGACATGGGTAGCATCCGCCTTGAAGCGAGTGGTAGGGGCGTGCACGACGCGGTGCTTCAGTGCGAACGGCCCAAGATTATAAGGCTGGAAGAGTTCAGAGGACATCGGGGAGCTTGGAGGTGGCTTGGGACGTTCATGTTTTTAACGGAAGACAACCGAACAAGCACCCGAAGAGTGTCATCTGCTTAGTCATGTCAGATTGTTTGTCCGGCCCGGTAGTTTGCCGGCAGTTATGTCAGGGTCCTCCTTCTCCTTCCCACTACCCTTCCTTCTTATGATTGACTCTGGCTGAAAGGAAAACAAGCTTTTTCTCATTCTCGACTCGTGTGCGCCTCGTGTTTCGGATAGAACATCACCGTCATGGAGCTCGATCTTCTCGATTTCTATTTATTTCCAAGTCTGAGCAAGCTCTTGACAAGTTGCTTTCCCCCCCAATATGCCCCAGCCAACGTTCACTTCGCCCTCTACTGGGACGATCCCGATCCTCCTTGGATCTATCCCTACGGCTTTTCCTACAATTCCGGTCGATGAGCAGCGTGATTATCTCGATCGAGTCCGCGAATTCAAGACAGAGGTCGAGGTCAAAGGCAACAGTCTCGCATACTTGAAAGACATCACCGCTGTGGCGGGAAACGCAACAAATATCGATGTCCCTAGGACCAAGGCTCAGCTCGTCGACGCGTGCAACTGGAGAATCGCGCAGTGCCTGCGGGTTTGTGTCCATTCAACTTTCAAACAGACTGCATCTAATATTGCCTAGTATTCGACGCCCACGCGCATCGCCGAGGCTGCGCCTTACATCCAGAACGTCATCGCGCATTTCAAACTCGCTCATCTCACCGACGGCAAGACAGACGACGTGCCAGAGATGTATCTCGGCGTCGCGCTGCACAAGACCCCAGGTCAGGAAGACAAGGCCGTAGAACACTTTCGCATCGCCTACACCTCGTCGCCGCACATCGAAATGCAGTTTCACTCGCAGTTGTGGTCGCGCGCGTGTTACAGCCGGCTGTTGCGTCGCATGGGTAAGATCGCAGAAGCTAAAGAGCAGGAGGATATGATCGCGTAAGTCTAGATCCTGGTTATCACTCAACAGCCAGTAATTTATACTAGGGACTGGGTTCATGGGCACCCATATGCCATGCCTCCCGACGAATTCAGCGCGTTGGTTTCGGACCCGGAGCACGAAGGGGAAGATCATATCCTCGAGCATCCACAAGTCAAGCAGACCTTTGACGGAATGGTTCAGATGGGTCCCGGAATGGTCGTTCAATGGTTCTGATCATTCACAAAGTAATCAAATTGTTTCTCCGTGTGTAGTTATACAGACAAAAAGTTCTTGGAAGAATCACCAGAAAAAAGCCAGCCGCCAGACTCCGAACAGCGGCGAAGACGTGTGCGATGATGTTGGTGGGAGCAGCAGCAGGATTTCTGGTGCCGAAAGTCACATCGAAAACTGTTCCATCAATGTTGGGACATGGAGAATTGTGCCGACGGTCCGGGGTCCCTTCTCGGAACTGTCACTGACAGCGGCCATCATGCATATCTTCATGTTTCAGCGCGTGGGCCGCCGCCCCGGCGTGGTGCTCCCGGCCTCCATGCATAGTCAACCAGCTTCGCATCACCGTCGCATCTGTGCCAAAGCCCATGTTCGCAAATACTGGCCAATCGCGGTGCTGCCTCAATGCCCGTGTCGGTGATCTTTTCCGGGTCCATCTGCAACACTCCGAATTCGCCGCCCGCCCTATATAACTTGGGCGCGCAAGAATGCATACATAAATATTAAATTTGGGCAGCCTGCCTCCAGCGCTTATGGACTCCTCCCCCCTCCTCTCCTGGGCCATTGCCCTCGGCTTGGTGCGTGCATGTCAATGTACGAAATGTGGTCTAAATATACCACAGTTGAATCACCTCTATTTTCACAAATTCGAGCCTCAGAGCGCCAAATTCCCGCTTCTCTTCCTCTTCCTCGAGCCTGCAGCTTTAGTTCTCTGCCTCGGAGAGCCAATCTCTTTTCCACGAGTCCTCCTCAGCTACATCGTGTTCTGGGGATCGTTGAGTCTCTCCATCGTCTTGTACCGACTGTCTCCGTTCCATCCCCTGGCTCAATATCCCGGTCCAACAATCTGCAAGGTCACTAAGCTGTGGGGTGCCGCACTTGCGGTGCGCGGGAAGCAATATCTATACCTCGAGAAACTCCACAACACATACGGACCGTATGTGAGAACAGGCAAGTCTCCGTTCTGACTTGCACCGATAAGCGCTATTTATACATGAACAGGACCCGACGAACTCTCGATCGTCGACGCGGCCGCTGCTGCTCAAATATTAAATATTGGCGGACTCGTTAAGGGACGGTGTGAGTTTGGATTCTTGCACTGGGAAGTTTGTAATTATGGTTTGGTCAGTCTGGGAGGGTGGACGGAATCCCTCCACGCCGCCGTCAATCCTCTCGATGGTCGGTGACGCGCATGCAAAGAAGCGTCGCGTCTGGAATCGGGCCATGGCTTCGCTCCGTGATTACGACCCGCTCATCCAGAAGCGCGCGGCACAGTTGTTGGCTCGGCTGGGCGAGCAGCCGAAGGGAACAGCCGTTAATTTGGAATTGTGGTTCGAATTGTTCACGTATGTATATATCTTTTCATTCGTACTGTGCTCACACTGTCTTTAGATTTGACTTCATGGGCGGTAAGCCGTTTGTTTCAGTACTCATCATTGAACTCGCTGACTGACCTTGACAGACTTGGCGTAAGTTTGGTTCGTTTATACTGGCAGCCGACTCATCCTTCTCAGATTCGGTGGAGTGTTTGAGATGCTCCAACAAGGCAAGGACACAGACGGGTTGGGCGATAGAATTCGCTCATTCATGGCGTGAGTTCAAGTGTCATATTCTGCGATACAACGCTAACCACTCAACAGGGCATCCGCAATCTTGGGTCCCATTCCGTGGATATTTGGCTTGCTCGATCTTATTCCCATGGTCGGACGGATGGTTCAAGAATTCAATGACCTCGGTCAGGGACTTGCAACCCGTCGTATTGAGACCGGAGCAATACACACAAAAGATCTTTGGTATCACATTGTAAGTCTTTTCCTTCTCATCGTAACTCCCGTTACATCTCATGGTGAATTCACAGGCCGATGAAGAAGGGCATGAGAAGCAAAAACCGACTCTGCAAGATGTCACGTCCGACGGGATTACCGCCATTGTGGCTGCCTCGGACACAACTGCCCATCTCTTGACAAGCCTGATGTGGTGTCTGATTTCCAACCCGGAATGTTACAAACGCGTTCAGCAAGAGATTGATGATATTTTTGTTGTGGAGGACGACTTGGTGGACTTTTCCAAGCACCAACAGTGCGTTTTCCTGTCCGCATGTGTGTAAGTCGGCCAAGTTTGGTATTGAACACGCAATGATTCAATTGCTATTAGAAACGAAGCTCTCCGTCTTTTCCCGTCGCTCCCTGTGAATGGAACAAGGCAGGTTCACCTCAACAGTGGCGGAGGTAGAAATATCGCGGGCAAGTACGTACAAAATTATGGAGCTCAAGTATCAACTGACGCCATCCAGATACATCCCTGAGGGTACGAGTGTGTACATGCCGCCATACGTTCTCCATCGGCGCTCCGACTATTTTTCTCGACCAACCGAGTTTGTTCCTGACAGATGGCTCCCCTCATCGGATCTCGCATTTGAGCATAATGCGTCAGCATTCATGCCCTTCTCGCAAGGTCCTGCGAACTGCGTCGGGCAACATTTGGCGCGTCGCGAGGTCCAGGCTGTCATTATTTTCTTGCTCAAGGCATTTGAGGTTCGTTTCGCGGATGGATTCGACAGTGCCGCGTGGCCCGAGAGTGTTTGTGATTTCCTTACGGCTACGCGTGGGCCGTTGCTTGTGGAATTGAAGCCGCGCGTTTGAAGCATACTTTTCGCTGTTGCTGTACTCTTGTAAATTGTCAGCACTCCAAATATACTCTACATTAAATATTTGCCATTAAACGGCCGAGCTCTCCGTCGGAGTTCATTCAATTTTCATGCTGGGCTTCCAGGCCCTCAGAATTTAAATTTTAGGTTGAAGGGTTGGGCCCGCGTTTGTATCTACAAACAATATTTTGAGTCGGCGGGTTCCGCGGGCGTTTATAAGTACCCTCCGAAATATTCCGACGAATCGGACAGTGATGTCAGAACCAAAAGATAGGGGTGATGGGTTCAAGTTCATGCAATTTTCATGCTGAGCTTCCACGCCCTCAGAATTCTAGGTCGAAGGGTTGCGCCCGCGTTTGTACCTATAGAAATATCTTGAGTCGGAGGGCTGCGCGGGCGTTTACAGGTAAGTACCCTCCGAAATATTTTGATTCGGACATCGCTACACCCAATAAATGGTGGCCGAGAGGACACACGCACGAACAATTGCCCAGCAATCCACACCCGAGGACGGCCCCCAGCGAACCGCCGGTAGCGAACAATGGCCCAAGCCCAAGCGACGCGCTGTGGCCCATCAACCCAATTCGTCCTTCAAAGCAACAACCAAAGTGTGATGGCGAGTATGTTATAAAATCACACTCGTCTGCCCTGCCCTGCTGCCACCAGAATTACCCACTCACTAACCATGCAAACCTGGTACCCCGAAGGCGCCCCCTTGCGCCCCCAGTATTATTTCCCCCCAGGCCCGCCCGCGCTCAGCGCAGCCACCGCCAACCCCAACCCACCGTCATGGAGTCCCCATCATCCGAGTCGTCCGCGCCATGTGCATGCAAGTGGCATGAATGGCAAAGACCCAAACAGTTCATCTTCTTCCCGGACGAAAGTTCCAGGCGCACGGGGTACCGTGCCACCAGGTTATCCAACCAACGAGAGTTCGTCCTTGAAGTCTAGCGCTCCTACACACAAGTCGAATCGTCCTCGCACTATTGGCGGTGGTGGCCCTGGTGGTGACGACGCGGCCGAGCTCATCGACGGGTTCAATTATTTCAAGGTACTTACCCCCAGACAAGAACCGTATTCGAGTATGAAGCTGTAGTTCCAGATCGGCGAGCAAGTCCGCATCCGTCGTTTGGACCGCAAGACAGATAAATATTCTCCCTGGAGCGTCGGCAGGGTGGTTCGCCCGCGCTTGATCGAAGCCGAGGTTCGTGCCCGCTTGTACCACCACCACTTCCACTTTAAACTTGACTTTGAAACAGGACGGAGCCTACCGCCGTTCGTACATCGTGGCCTACGAACACCATCAGGAAACCAAGGAACGCGAATTCTCACCGTATTTCCAAGAGATCACGTCCCTCGAGTCGAACAACGATGTTGTCTACACGCCGAATATCCGCCAAAACGTCCAAATTGTGTTTGCGCCAATCCGGAGCGTCTACACCCCCGCACAAGTTCTTGTACGTGCCTTGTTAATTTCCTCGGTGGATGCTGATGCCGCCCAGACTTCGCCCAACGAGAGCGGCCGCGTCCGCCTTCGTATCCTCGCCGGTCCCAACGCGAACCACGAGTTGACTGACTTTGCGATCAACCAGGCCATGCCGCACACCGCCCAGTCCGCTCTGTCGTTGCGTCAGCAGGGTTTTGAGGTCCTTGGGAACGGAGATACGCCGACGCCGGCGTCAACCTACAGGAATTAGGAATATCCTTTTGTAAAGAAAGTCTCGGGCGAAAATAAAATCCATCATTTCACGCCGCGAGCGACCTAATCCACTCCATCTTGATCCAATCCACCTGTATCTCCTGTATATGCACGTTCTGCCTCTTTTGCAACACCTCTCTATCCAATTTACCCATTGACCCGTCCGTTGGAAAATAAATGGTCGAGTGGATCGTCAAGTCCTCGTCCTCACCGCGCTTCTTGACCACGACTTTCGGCCAAATCCATCTCGAATTCGGCAGGATCTTGACCTCCATCTGGCCATCAAGAATCTCCCGCGCCAAATCGTCCGGAATCTTGTCCACATCCATGGAAATCGTAAACCGGCAGTCCCAGAGCACTTCCAGCACCCCAACACCGCCCTTTTTGGAAGAAGGCCGCCGCGCAGCCAGTTTATCCGCCAGCTGTTGCGTGACATCCACCCTCAACGGATTGACCATTCCCATCCTTTCCATCTTCTTGGGACTGATCGGAGGCTGACGCGAAGCAAGCCACGCCACCATCTCCACCGACCCTGGAATCGCCCTGGTTCCTTCTTCAGGAATCCGCAGAGTAGCCGGCCCAACAATGACGGGTGTCCACAACACACCGCCGCCGTGGACGAACGGTCTTATACCAGCTTCGAATGGATCGGGCGTCCACATGTTTTGAATGACCCCTTCGAGGTTGTCTTTCCGGCGGTTGGCGTCGGCGCGCAGAGTCCCCCAACCGTGGAATGAAACGTAGCGCATAATTCGGAGGACAAGACTTCGTCGAACCAAAGGGTCGCGGATCGTTGCGAGACCACGAGAGGAGACCAGGCAAGTTCCAGCCGGGGAAGGAAGATGGCAACGGTTGAGGGTGCTGTCGACTAGTACGACGAGTTATAAGGGTATAAAACAAATCTTAAAACTCACCCAAACTGTCGATGTCCTCGACTTGCTCAGAAAGAACGGTCACTGCCGAGCGAAGTTGATCAAACCCGCCTCGAGGATCTACACTGACGGATTCCAGAGACGAGAGTCCCTTTTGGATTTGTTGCAGACTGTCCCAGATATCCTGGGGCAGCCTTTTCCCAATGCACTAGTCGAAATAAATCGTTAATGACCAACGACACAGAAAATTCGCACATACCGTCGGATCCAGGCTATCTTTCGCCAACATGTCGCGAATGGCATTGCGAAGCGTCAACTCTGGTTGGAAATTTGTCGAATCCGTGACATACTCCAGCTTGTGTTCTTCGCAAGTTGCCAACAACCTGTCCTACGAAAAAGAATCAGTGCAATCCAACAAACCGAGGCCTGTCTACCTTGGACACCTCCAAAAGCGGCCTTATCATCCAGGACTTCATCCCCCTGAGCCCAGCCCACCCCAACGACCCCTTCAACCCATTAGACCCCATGCCCCACCTCCTACACCTCCTCATCCCCCCAGCCCCAATCTCCGTCGTCCCCTTCGCAAGCCTCATCAAACTCGTCTCAACCTGATCATCCCCATGATGCCCCGTAGCAAGAACCGGCGCCCCAACCTCGTTCATAGCTTCAAAAAGCAGGTGATACCTCGCATTCCGCGCAATACCTTCAAACGCCTGACCCTCTGCGGGTTTGGGAGGGAACGGAGGAGTGCCCATGGGATCTCGCTTGTAACGTGTCGAGAAACTCCCATCTTCTGCGCAACATCCCCACTATGCCGTGCCATCTCGGAAGAAGAAGCCTGCATCCCGTGGTCGACCGTTAGAGATACCACAGCGGATGGTAGAAGCGTGTGGGGGTCGGCTTTGCGGCTTCCCTTGTGCATGTCTTCAATATACCGTTGTATAAGGAAGAGAAGACAAGTGGAATCGGCTCCGCCCGAGTTGGCCACAGCTGGAAGTAAGTAAGTTGGCGCGCAGTTTTTTTCAAAGAGATGACGCGCCTATAGTCTCCGGCCATCCGGGAGGCGGCATACATCTTTGAAAGAACCCGCACAAATTCCTGTCTCGTTACCGGCTGAGGACCCAATGCCAGTGGGACTCGTCGCATGGCCATGACGGAGACAGAAAAGCGCGTATGATTTGATCGTGCTTACGTGCAGCCTTTTCGGGAAGACACAGCCACTGAAGTTGAGCGTCGAAGAGTCTGAGAAACACGAAAAGGGTATCTAGTCGCATTCACGATGAGGCTACATGAAGAAATATATGTACTAAATCCGAAGAACATGTATGCTACAACCGAAGCATTAATGTAATCTGGCGAGCTGGCTTGAGGCGAATGGGTTTACTTGGCCACCCAAACTACACGGAGCCAAGTCAGACGAGCAAGAAAGAGAGAATACGCGAGGAGACGCACATGCGAGGGCAATGACAAGGTATAGGGTGATCAGCCTGTAAAGATTGGGTCAACTTCGACATCGTATGGACGACAAAAACCTACATCAACCCTTCCATATAATTCGACTTTCCATCCCTGAGACAAGTTCAGCATTAACGAGTTCAATAAATGGTGAGACGCACTGGATAAGGGTGTTGACGAGGAACACCGAGGCAAACAGGGTAATAGTCTGGGTTGGTTGAAGTTTTAAAACGAGAACAAACAAACATAGAAACCGAACGCACCTCAAAGTTGGCGAAGAACAACGTCAACCTCGTGTCCGAAGCTGTGAATGAATGAGAATCAATGTACCATAGGAAACTTGTTGCCTTACATCCATCCAACATGACAAGCAGCGGGATAGCAAAGGTGGCGATTTGCTATCGACTGGGTCAGATCGAAAGCACCCAACTTGAGATTACTCACAATGGAACTGCCAACGCAGATCCCAATCGTCAACTGTAGAATTGTTACATGTGGGTAAACGTCGGGGGAAAAGCAAACAAACCTCCATCTGTCCCTTCATAGCCATCCAAACAGACGTGACATGCTCCGCT
>JARKIF010000332.1:0-27747 GCA_029378245.1 Roridomyces roridus | reverse complement strand
CGTTCCCTACAACGCTCATCAATCCCTCTCGTCTCGAATCGACCGTATCCTATACAGTCTTCGCTCGCCCGGCGCTGGGAGCACATCTTCCCGCAGCCGCTTTACAAACATGACGTGCGGTGGCCTCCGCTCGTGACGCCTGGGTGCCTCCCGCTGACTGTCGAGCACTTTCCCACCGCTGCGGAGCTCGAGGCGTCGTACGACGTCTTCTCGTACGATTTCGTGCTCGACCCCAAGGAAATGCATTCTTTCATGGTCAAGCCGCCGGTGCACCCGCAGGGCAGTGGGAGAGAGACTGAAGCCGTGAGACGCGAATGGGCGTTGGTAGTCATGCGCGGGATGGCTGCTGTGCGTTTGGCGCAGGGGTTCCAATTCGTTCTCAAGGACCCGCGGAAAGTGGATCCTCCTCCACGAATTCCATCCAGACTGAGCAAGTCGTTCGCGCCAGAGGACGAGCAGTTGACGCCGAAACCGAGTGGAGCGGCAGATGTTTTGCGTTCGACGGCGGATCCGGTGTATTTGAGTATGAGCAATGAGATACATCGGATTGCGTATTCGGCTGCGGACGAGGCGATTCAGGTGCGGCGGTATGTGCGTAGGATGCCGCAGACGCCGCCGTTTCCGTATCAATGTCTTATATGGCCGAAATTGGGTGGCGGGTATACGGAGCAGTCGCTCGTGTTCACCTCCCATGGCCTCGAGAATTATGGCTGGAACAGGTCTGTTTTTCTGTTCATCGCGTTATTACGAATGCTTATAGCTTCCCAGTCTCGACATGCTCGTGGCCGGTTATGAGCATCAGTTCAACGAATCTCTGCGCTACTGGCGAACACGTTTTGTAGTTTTACCTACTGAAGAACCACCCACGTCTAATATCGGCCCATCGGGAGAAAAGCTCAACGATGAGGAAACGCGGATTCTGGGGATCGAGAAACTCGCGGATTCATTCACCAAGCTTCGCTGGCGGCCCCCGGACGAGAAGACTCCTCCACCGCCAGTTCGGTTCTTGTGGACGACGCTGAATCCGGCCGTGTCGGTTCTGGACGAGGCGTTGATGGAGCAGCTAGACCAGATTCATGCTGCGGGTCCGTTACGCAAGAAGATGAAGAGCGAGCGGGAGATTGCGGAGATGTCGCTTTCTGCTATTGCGGCGGCGATGAGGGAGGAGGATGGGGTTCCGATAAAGCATTATCAGTGGCATCGGTCGCAGTATCCTCATTCTTTTACGGGCTTTGATTTTGTGTCGTGGCTTGTGAGGGAATTCCGGGACGTGTCGTCGAGGGCGCAAGGCACGGAATGGGGGGTCAAGTTGGAAGAGCAAGGGCTTTTTGAGCATTGTCGTGGGCATCATGGATTCCTGGATGGGTAAGTTGTATGTTTTCATTCCTCTGCGTGTTGCTGACAAACTTTGCAGGCACTACTTTTACCGGCTCAAAGGCGAGCACGCTGTTATGATGACGCCGCGGGGCTGGTTTGGTTCTCGTCGATTGATTGGTGGCGTCGACTTGGGGACCGCCCCGCCGACCTCTTCTACCAGAAATTTCAGCCCTTCGTCCAAGCAACCCAAAAAACGACTCATATTGAGCCAAAGCATGGTCATCGACATTGACTCTTCAAAACGCAGCGACCAAGCTGAATCAGTCATTCCTCCACCACGACATCATCCACAACCCTAGGCACGGTCTTTCACTTTGAACTCCAGTGGATCGGTGCGACGGCGCGATGTATCGAGGATCAGCTCCGGCAGTGGAATCGCACGATCGAGAGATATGGGCTCAAGCTCTTCGAGGGCCTACGTCAAGCAGATTAGTGATATACGCCAGCGGAATGCCTTTCAGTCGTGTTTTCCCCATGCGACTGGCCGTGGCTCCGCCCCTCGTGCCGGGTTTAGAGAGGCGCGTTGCTCCGGGAACGCATACGGCGCAATATTTCGAGTATGCGTTGCTGCGAAAGTTTGACTTTCTCGTCGACATGAGGCGGGAGAGTTGTACCCGCCCAACGTGGACGTGGTGTACTCGTACCGCCGCGAGCCATCAAGTATTCGCAGTTTGTGCATCGTTCGGGGGTGGCGTTTGTGCAGGTTCTCCGGTGGGGAGAAGGGATTCCTCTTCTCACTAATCGGCTCATTGGCACTGGGAGGGATGAAGAACAAGGACAAGAGGCCGGCTGGCCGAGGCTGACGCAATCGCGTGAATCTTGCGAATTTCTGCAGCGACGAAAAAGCGCTCAAGGGGTTCTACGACGATGAACTCGCACTACTCACACCAGCTCCAGAAGATCCGCCTCCGTTATCCATCTAAAAGTTATACATTCTATTATATATTTACAGCTTGCTTTGCACGGTTTGCGTGCGAGGCTTGGAGGATGCAGCTACCCTCTCTTTTTCGGCCCATTGGATCATCCCATTCACCAACCGGTCGACGTCGTCCCGCGTGTTGCCTGCGTGCAGACACACTCGGACGCGGTCTTTGCCTTTGGGCACCGTGGGCCACGTGATCGGACGCGCGTTCATGCCCAGTTGGAGGAGATGGGCGGATAGAGGACGGGGGAGGGACGTCATCATGGGCACGATGGGGGAGGCGAGGGCAGTCGAGTTCTGCAGGTGTAAGGCAGGGAGAGGAGGTGTATTGGGATTTCCCGGAGGCGCGGGCGGATGGAGGAGACGAAGTATTGGGAGAGGTTGAGGACTTTTGTGGCGAGCTGTACGATTTTAAGATGGGGAGAGGAAGAAAAATTATAGAGTGCTCACGTCCTGCGCTGTCCCGTCCATGAGTAAATCGAATGAGCTGTCCGCAGCGATGATATTGGCAAAGCTGAGAGATGTAGTGTAGATTAAGGACCGGGCGTAGTTGAGTAGGTAGTCGCGGATTAGTGGGCTTGTTAGTATAACGGCTGGAGATTTCGTTAGAATGGCAAAGGAACGGGAAAAGGAGGCGCACCTCCAGTGGCTGCGAGTGCCTTGCCGAACGTATGGAGACGTGCGAGGACCTTGTTTTCAAGACCGAGCTGGGCTACGCGTCCTCGTCCCCGAGGACCGTAGATCCCAGTCGAGTGTGCTTCGTCGACGACGAGGTAACCGTTCCCGTGCGGGAAATATTGCTCCAGAGCCCGCACAATCTCCGCGAGCGGCGCGAACGTCCCGTCCATCGAGTAGAGGCTCTCTACAGCGACGAAGAGGCTGCATTGCCCGGTCTGCAGCTCTGGGCGCTCTTTGAGTAGTTTTAGCACCAATGCCCGGAATGAGGGCATCGAGTTGTGGTCGAATGGATAGTGGGAGCCCGAACGGGAGGCACGGATGCCATCGTGAACAGAGGCGTGGATGTACTCGTCGTAGACGACGACATCTCCAAGCTGGGGGATGCACGAGAAGAAGCCGACGTTGGCGTCAAACCCGAGTTGAAGAGGATCGCGGCGGGAGAAGCGAAGAATTGGCAGAGCCGGGCTTCAAGTGCGCTGTGGGCCTGGCCGTTGATGAGCAGCCTCGATCCTCCCGATCCAAGAATATCTGGCGCGTTGTGTAGCTTGGTTAGGAATGTGTCACGGAGGACGGGAGAGGTCGCGAGGGAGAGGTAGTCGTTGGAGTTGAAGTCGACGAGGGTCGTGTCGGCCGAGAGGGATGTGGGCTCTGGCAATCTGCGTCGGATGCTGCGGTCATCGCGAGACTCGAGGGCGGAGAGGAGCTGGGCCTCCAAGGTCGTTTCCGGGATAGACTTGCGAGATCTCGTCATGTCTGGGCCAACATCTGGTGCGGGAACGAGGACTTATGAATAGAGGCAAACAGTGGATTCTTGTCCTGCAACCATCTCCGCCGAATGGTACGCTTCAAGGTAATGAGCCCGTTCTGCTGCTGTCCGGCCTCTTGAATACTTGGCTCCAAAGAACCGATGGCTTTTGGTTGAGTTCATTCCGACATCCAATGGTTCTGCCACTCAGCTCGATGGGTACAAAATCTGGGAGGCCGTTCGACAGAGTGTCTTGAACAACTTTGGAGACGTCGGATGGGGTTCTATCGGCCTCTCTATCAACGGTAGGCACCTTGCCTTCTTCCTTTCACTTATGAATTCTCCACAGTCAAGTACTATTCACCGACGACCAACATATGCATCATCCGCGTCGCGCGAGACCACCATAGGATTGCCTGGGGAGCCGTCACCCTGCTCACCGCCATCGAGGGCACACGATACATCCCGAATGTCGTCCATGTCTCTGGGACGATAAAGCAGACTCAGCTCGCTGCTATTTCGCACAACCGGGAGGTCATTGCGAGGTTTCGCGCTCAGGCCAAGACATCCAGTACGCTTATTACAAATGACTGGAAGTCTATTCTGGCGCTGACATGCTTGTAGGTGCATACAAAGATTCGTATGAGGAATACCTAAAGACTAGCGCCATGGAGATTGAGGCGTTACACGATTAGAGTATTATTGCAGTGGATGTGTTCATGTTGTATGTCCCTTGACTCCTTTCCACTTCACCCTCGATGGCGGAATTCGTCCCGGCTACCGCTCGCGCACGAATCACCCAACTCGACTTTGGAATACAACCCCTGCGAGACCCCGACTCGATTCACTGGTCCTCGAACGGCAAAACCTGGGCCAAGATCTCGCGGACTACAAGTACCCCGTCCTTACCCTACCCAGCGAGATAACCTCCGACATCTTCTTTCACTTCGTTCCTTGGCATTCACGTCTTACGATTCCCCGGCCTTCCTGCTTCAAATTTGCCGCCGCTGGTGAGATGTTGCGTTGACACCTTTGTTGTGGAAGTACCATCCAAATAAAAGACGCGCCTGAAGTTCTTACCTCTTTACGACCGGCCGAGTCGTTGTTCTGATTCATCCCAGCTCGGGGCTCCCCAGGACCCATCCTGACCCGTTGAAATTACGTCGGAATCCCGTGCTGCGTGCAGCAAGGTTTCCCCTGCTCAGGAGAAGACAGGAGACTTGGAGGTCGTACAGGATTTGTTGATGTTGTGCGGCAGTGCCCCTCTTGAATTCTTTCACCACCCACATCCAAGACTGCTTCCCCAATGGCAGAATTCGTACCGGCTACGGCTCGGGCACGAATTGCTCAACTGGACATCGAAATACGACACCTGCGAGACCCCGACTCGGGCGATTCACTGGTCCTCGAACGGCAAAACCTGCGCCAAGATCTCGCGGACTACAAATACCCCGTCCTTACCCTACCCACCGAAATAACCTCCGAAATCTTTATCCGCTTCGTTCCCTGGCATTCACGTCTGGTCGACTACAATTCGCCAGCCTTCCTGCTTCAAATCTGCCGCCACTGGCGAGACGTTGCGTTGACGACACCTGCGTTGTGGAGCAGCTTTTGGCTCTGCATATATGACGAGCCGGTGCAGATCCAGCTTCGCAAGCTGCAAACCTGGCTGCAGCGATCGAAAGACTATCCACTGTCGTTCCATATCCAGTGTGTATACGGTCCACGCCATCAGGCTATGGATCCAATCATCGACGCGGTAGTGAGCCATGCTTCGCGGTGGCAGCACGTCAATATCTTTCTTCCTTCAATCGAGAAATTCGGACGCCTCGTAGGGCCGATGCCGCTTCTGCGCAGTGCGTGCGTGGATGTAGAAGACTGGGGAAGGGGGAAAGAGGCGACGGTTGCAGTCGCACTTTTCACGGAGGCGCCAAATTTGAAACATGCGTTCCTCCACGTGCTTTTCGAGCCCTCCCGCTTGGCGCTTCCTTGGTCCCAACTCACGACTCTCACCGCAGAGTTCCTATTCCCGGCGCAAGCAATCGAGATACTTTGCAACGCAAAGCTGCTTCAGTATTGCTCGATGACGATCAGACTGAGTGGCCACTCGTACACTGCAGAACACTCCAGCGCAGTCCCATCGTTTCCACCTCTTCCCCTACGCACCCTCAGGCTCCTTGCAGATAGCGACGACCCTGGGCTGGAGATGCCTGCTCTTTTCAAGGCATTTACGCTGCCTGCGTTGCAATGCCTCTATGTGGACGAGCAGTTTCTACAGCCAGACCCTATAGCCTCCCTCCGCGATGCCTTCTGTTCGTGTGGGTTTCCGCAGAAAACGATCATCTGGAACTCGAGGTTGTCGACATACAAGACAGCATTCCCTGACGCGTATTTTCTGTTTGAATGGGATGATTGGTGCTGGGACTCGGAGGAATGGCAGTCAGATTCGGAGTGACTCGATTCAGTTGGAATATGCTAGAACTTGGGGTCAGTTTGCATTGAATCCGTCTTGAGATGGTTTCTCGTCGCCTACTTATAGTACGTACAGAAGCTCTTGTGAAATTCCACGCAGAATTGCATTGGTGCCTTCTTTGAGATTTGCTTCCGCGATCACATCTTGACGCGCGTCGCGTCATCACGAGACCGTGTGCTTCTTTTCCTTACGAATCCGAGTTTACGAGGTATTCGTTCTTACCGACCCCTCTGCGCGGCAACGGCAGATCAGCTAGCCTAGCAACCGACAAATCCCGCTTACCGCCGACAAATCCCGCTTACCGCCGACAAATCCCGCTTATGGTCTCTCATACTGCTTCCGACACGGACAACCCTCCCGCCAATGCGAACTGGTCACCGCTCCGGCAGGCGCCGGACGCGGGGAGCAGTGAGCTTTGGCAGGAGATTTTTTTTCTTTGCATCGGTGCCGGCCATCAACCATCACCGGATTCGTACTTGCCGTGCGCAGCAACGGCCTCAAAACCAAGTTCGCTTACTCGCTGGTGACCACTGGTGACTGCTGGTGACTGCCACAATTAAACCACAGTGACAACCTGCCCTGGATCGCGCGAGATCGCGCGCTCATCTTTGCTCCGGGCCTCCTGGGCTTTGATCCCGACATTTCCGATCCGCATTTGACACCCGCAGAATATCAGGCACGGCTTGTTGACGACTTCCTTGGTAATATCTTCTTGTCACTTGTACCACATGGACTGTCTCGCTGACCTGTCGTAACTGTTGCCACATGCACAACTGGTCTCTCTGTAGTCTGGCTGCCCTTGAATTTGAACACAAGGAAAATCTTCTCCTGAAACACTTTCGGAGCGGATCGGTCCCCAAGCTGATACACGACAATCTTTATCTGATAACCGCAGCACACTGATCTGATAATGTTTTTTGCACCACATGCATATGCCATTTAAGCGGATCGTCGTGTGTTTCCTTCCACCCTCCCCTCATGTCCACGCTCGACGAAAAGGCAGAGTTTTACTCCAGCGAAGAGGACGTGGTCGCCGTCGATGGAACTCAGAGCGGGGTCCGCCGCATCGAGGCCATTCAATCTGTCTGTCCTATTCCGGTCCCACGGACAAGCGCTTATCTTCCGCTCTAGGTATGGGGCACCAAGTCCAAAATTGCTCTATGGGTGTCCGTGGCCCTGGCATCGTGCGTTCTCCTTGCCCTCTGAATCCCTGAAACTCATGCATTGGCACAGGTACATGTACATCCTAGATAACGGTACAAATTGGGCTTGGGGAAGGTACGTCGACCCGCCTTTTGGCCTATACGAGTGTCGCTCATCACCCGCACGCAGCTATGCGACCATCCAATTTGGTATGCATTGGCCCCTTGCGCTCCGATCACCCGCTCTTATCGTTCCGCTCAGGTCACTACCAGCAGTTCGCCGCCATCCAGTGCGCGACCTCCATCCTTCTGGCCATTGGAAAACCCCTCTTCGCCAAGCTCACCGATGCCGCCGGTCGAGCTGAGGCCATCGCTGTGAATATCCCAAGTCATACTCAGCCATTCGGCGACTCATCTTACTTGCAGTTCGCCCTATTCTTCTACGTCCTGGGATACATCATCAATGCGACGACGCCCAACATGGTCGGCCTTGGAGCGGGGAGCTGTTGGTGGTTTCTGGTTTTGTCCGGTTAACGACGCTCATCGAATATCAGGTATATGGGTACTGGGATTCTCTGGCCTTCAAATTGCCCTCCAGATCGTCATCGCCGATGTTAGCACACTGCGTTGGCGGCCTATCATCTCCTCCTTGTCGACTGGTGGATGGTACTTGTACGTTCTATACCTCTCTATGTTCCGTACGATCCACTTAATCCTTTTAGCATCAACTTCTATGCTGTAACTTGCCTCTCTGCATCCCCGCCTAGTTGCTGAATTGCTTTCAGAATGGACAAATTACGGCCAAACTGACTGGTCCGGGCGGCGCAGGTGAGTTTACTGGCAATCTCTGTAGTCGTGGTATTGACCGAAGTCCTCAGGCTGGAGATGGGGCTATGGCATCTACGCTATGTGCTACATTCCCGCTCTGACACCTATTGTGCGTGCTCATTCGATATCCTCTGTCAAGCGCTGATATCGTTTATCCCAGATCTTCGTTCTCTTGTGGGCTCAACGGCGTGCAAGAGCGCAGGGCGCCCTGGCGGGCGTCGAACCGGAGGCGGAAGCCAAGCCACCGTTCGCCACTCGTGCGCGAGAATTCCTGCAAGAAGTTGACGCTGTCGGGCTCTTCTTCCTCGCTGCGTATGCATCTTTGCAGCAACACTCAGCGCCTCGTACTGATTATTTCTGTGCTCAGTACCCTCGCGCTCATCTTCTGTAAGGGTGTTTTCACTTTGGGCGACATGGCTTGATATCGATTAGTGCCCATCGTTCTCGCTGGTGGCTCGTATGCAACCACCACCTGGAAGGACCCCGCCATCCCCGCTATGATGGTCATCGGTGGAGTCGTCACTTTGCCAGCTTTCATCTACTGGGAGACCAAGCGGGCTACGCACCCCGTCATCCCGTGGCGTCTCTTGCGCAACCGCACTATCCTTGCTGGTGAGCTCTTCTTCTCTTTCCCTCGGATGTGTCAAAGACTCATCCGCTCGTAGGATGCACGATCAACTTCTTCGACTTTGTATCCTTCTACCTGACTTACGGCCAGCTATACGGCTTCGTTTCCGCAACGACACAGTGGAAGATTTCGAATCTCATCTACTACAGCAACTGTCAATCTCTTTCGCTCACCGTCAGCCATATCCTTTCTTTTCAAAATCAGCATTGTAACCTCAGGAATAGTTCTTCGGTCTGGGATGGGCAATCATTGCAGGGAAATTCAAGACCGGATACAAGTGGTCTCTCGTCGCCGCACTTGCGATCCGTATCTTTGGTGTAGCGCTCATGTTCTATGCGCGTGCTCACCAGAATACAGCCGCCCTTGGTACGTGCCATTGCCTTCTCTTCAAATCAACCTCTGAGTCTGACCCTCACCCACAGTGATGACCCAAATCATCCAAGGCCTCGGTGGAGGTATCGCAGCCGTCGCATCGCAAATCGGCGCACAAGGAGCTGTACCGCACCAAGACGTCGCTCTCGCAACAGCCGCTTTACTTCTCTCTGCTGAAGTCGGTGGCGTTGTGGGTACCGCTGCTGCTGGTGCTATTTGGAATAATCGGTTGCCGGTGGAGATTGCGAAGCACCTCCCGCAGCTTAATAGGTGCGCTCACTCCTTTCTTTTCCTCCTTTCAAGATATCGTCAACTCATAACACTCTGCAGCACGGAAATCGCTGGCTACGTAGGCGCGCCGACTCTCGTGCGTCTGCTCACGGGCGAGGAGTACACTCAAATGCGTACGTTGTCCCTCTATTCTGAGCTGAACCCCCTCGCTTACGCCTTCACAGTGAGCGCCTACGCCTCGACGATGCGTATACTCCTCATCCCCGGCGTCGTAATCGCCATCATTCCATTCGCTGCGGCTTTCTTCGTCAAAGGTACGGTTTCCTTTCCTTCCTTTAATTGTGCCGAGCTGGACTTACTCGCCCCAGATTTCCGTCTTCTCGAAATTCAAAACGCCGTCGAAGTCAAGACCCTGGACGGCAAGCGTGCCCAAAACGCCGGAGAGTCAATCGAGCCTGAAGTCCTCGATGCCAAAGTATAGTCGCTTCCCACACTACTACTTATTACAATTTATTTCTACGTTTCTTTACAAAAAGTAATACCATAGTTTTGGCAGGAGGGATACAGATATGATGTACTCTTGAGGATAGAGATGTGCTGCAAGTCTAAGGACGATCAAGGACTGCTCTCCGGACTCCCACTTCCAATTCCCTTGGAAAGCCAGTAATCCCGTCTCGCGCTGGAGCTACGACTGGGCGGCCGACTCCCCGAGCCCTCCTCCGCACCATTGCCACCATCAAGCCCGTTCTTGTCTGGATCTTTGCTCTTGGGAGACGCCCGGGTCGCTGCACCCTTGATCTCCATCCCACCACGCCCATTCGCAACGCCCCAATCCACATTACGTGTCGCCTTTCCCTTTCTCTTCCCACCACCTGACGCCGACGCCGCTCTGACCTCCCTATCCTCCGCCACCGAAGACGAAGAGTCATGCTCATCCTCAGAGTCCACAGTATACGTCACACCACGTCCGTCATCCGGGTACTTGCCCGTCCTACGCCGCTTTCTGGGCGGAGCAACCCCAATCGCATACCGCCCCTCATCACCCGACCCTTTATCTTGATGGACATGGACAGCGTACTCGGCATCCGCTTCGGCCCAGTGGTCTTCTGCCCTCCCCGCGTTTCCATTCGCCTTCCCATTCGGCTTGGTGCGGCTGCCACTCGCCTCTGCGCCATCTACGACAATGACAACAGGCGTTCGCGCACGAGAAGACGGTGCTGATGCCGACGCCTTGCCCTCGTTCTTCGACTTTGACTTGGCCTTGGTCGTACCAGTGACACCATTGACACCATTCGAAGACACTGTAGGCGGAATCATGGGCTGCACGCCCAAGTATCTATGGAGAGTCTGCTTGTCGTACACTTCCTTGACGAGCAGGCGGTTATTCAGCGTCTGGTAAGTAGAGTGGTCGTCAGCTTCAGAAGGAACCCATAGCGCGCGACTCGCCTCCTGCGTGACACCAACCACATCCGATAGTATGCTCATGTCCTTGGGATCGTAGCGGTCCCGGAGGCGGAATGAGTTGTTTTCCTTCCTCGACTTCAGAATGCCCGCCCGTAAGAAGATGGTGCTTTCCAGCACGTCGTACGCCCCTGCGAGGTTCCCGCGCACGGATGGGAAGTTGTACGAGCCAGAAGAGATGTCGTTCGCTATATCAAATTCAGCCATGATAACTGAGAGGACGGTTTCCCAACGCACTTGGATCACCCGGGTCTTCGATGGAAAGTAGACCACCCCGGCGCGCACTGCTGCCCCACGACTCTCCCCAGCCCCACCCACGCTGCCGTTTCGTAAAATAGCTCCCACCGTCCCTCAGCGAGATACCGACCTCCTCGTAGCGAAACCACTTCCCATACAGCTCGAAAAACTCGACCACAAGTACACCCAGATTCTCGTCGGGGTCAATCTGCCCATGCCGGATCTTGGGGTGCATTTGGAGGAAGGAGATGCAGAGGCAGACGATCGCGTAGGACCCCAGCCCGCCAGTATACACCTCGTTCATCTTGCGCATCGACAAGAACAGCTTGGTGAGGAGCACCAACGCACGGAGCGCCAAACAGTCCTTGGTCCCTCCGCCAAAGTGTTTTAGGAATCCGTTGATAATGTTGCCGGCAGCGATACCGTTCTCCTGGTTGAGGCTCATGTCGACGTTGAAGCGCCCGTATTCTCCGCTGGTGATAAATTTGACGATGGGGACCCGGGCTTTGGCTATTATGGTGACTCTGTCGGTGATACCAGAGCGTTTTATTGTAGCGGCGAGGGCCGTGAGGACGTGGTCTGTACGGGCGTAGGCTATTGCTTGGGAGCGGATGACCAAGTCGATGTCTCTGTAAAATATTGGCGGATGTAGAATGATCCAAGACCAGTAGCTCTCACCCTAATGGAAGGTACAGTTTCGTGGCATAACTGCCGAATGGACAGACGGTCGCGTCGGGGAATGCGGCAGTGACTGCGCGGGAGATGATTTGCACAACCAGGCCTCGGACTTCGTCCTCTTGGGGCGTAGGCGATATCCAGTTTACGAAGGCCAGCACTTCACGATGAAACCTAGAGCAGTGTCAAGTGCGAAAAAAAAGGTAGAATAGACTGGCACGCACAATTCTGCCGCATTTTCGCATCCCTCCCAGTCAGTCTCCTCCACCCACGGAGCCAGACGCGAACGCATCCGGTCAGACTCTTTTTGCTGCTGTTTTTCCAGATATAGTCGGTGTCGTTTCGCACCGCGCTCTCTCCGAGACTCGCCATGTCCGTCCCGCGTCTCCGAATCCTGCGACTGAGAAGGCAGGGGTCCAGGTTCGGGTGAGCGACTACGCTCGTCTCTCGCCCTGCCCTTGCCCTTCCTGTCCGCCTTGGTGTCCGTTTCTTCGACATCCGAGTCTGGGCCGAAACCGATAAAGTCTGCCCCATCTGCGAAGCTTGGGGTATCCGCGGGCGGCACCGAGGAGACACGTCTACGCCGCCTGTTGGGAATTTCGGTGACCATTTTCGAGTGACCTAGCGGGAAGAGGAAGCTCAGAGTAAGCAGCAAATATCGGAGAGAAGGCTTGGAACGCACCAGTCTAGGAAACGCCCAGTAAAAACCACTCCCTAGTCGTCTGCAATTCAAAATTTTCGTATTGAGTCTTCCCCGGTGGATGGATAACGCACATAGCGAGAGCACTGGGCGAGGAAGGAGATGGAAAGTGGGTGAACCGAAAAAGGAAATTCGATCAAAGTGTCTTGTTGCCGAACCCTCATCTCGAGAATTGAAGTTTACAACGCAGCAGAAGACGGCTTCCCTTCCGAGCCGGATAATTCGCTCCTCTTCGTCACCATCTCCTGTAAAGCAAAAGTTGGCAAGTCCGAGTCGATGGGACAGCGTGAGAGCCGCCTCGACTTCGGGCACTTCGGCCAGACCCTTGTCTCTCTCCAAGAACGACGCAGAACTTTGATTTATAGCAAAGGCATGGAGGACTGGACAATGGCCATGCTGGGTGATCCTGGAGTCGGAAAAACAGCACTGGCTAATCAGGTGCGTTGCATGACCCCAATCGCGGTCTGATATATAGCAGTATGAACACTCTGCAGTTCACGATGAACGTCTCTGTTGATTGCACCGGTAAATACTAGCTCTACGACGGATCTCAATCTAGGCCAACTGACTTCGCTGAACAGCTGTAGGCAAACGCGTACGAACCGCCGGCATTGGAATCTCACTCACTTTGAGCAGCCAGAAACGTCGGTGGATGATTATCGCAGACTTCTCCTCGTGGACAATCGTCAGTGCATAATCGGTGTGGTTACTACCGCCAACCTAGGTACGCAAGAACCATTATCTGGTGTATCTGTGGACTGAAACCACCAGACCACTGGGCGACTCTCCGAGAAACATGGCTCCGGTGCGTTTCCGACGCCCACCAAAAAAATCTATCTGATCCAATCCGCCCTCCAGACAAGATCAAGGCTTCATCTTGGTCTACTCGATCTCAGACCGAGCGACCTTTGATCGAATCAACCACTGGCGCGAGATGATCAATGGGGACCCAGCGGCTTTCATCCTCATCGGCAACAAAGCAGACCAGGATTACGCGCGCAAGGTGACCAAGTCGGAAGGAGAGGCTCTTGCAACGGAACTCGGCTGGCATTTCCTGGAAACATCGGCCAAAACCGCCCAGAACGTTGATAGGTTGTTCGAAACCATGGTCAGATTGTTGAGGGATGCCGCAGGGAGTCGTGTTGCTGCTACTGAGCACGATCGTGCCAAGAAGAGAAAAAAATGTTGTGTCTTGTAGGTAAAAAGAATGCCATAGATTTATCCGGATTCCACTTCTCACCTATCCAACAGTAAGTCTGTAACTTCGACAGGCAGTGTCGACCGGACAGCGTGAGATCCTCGTCGCCAACCTCCTTGTCTCTTCCCAGGTACATACTTATGGACCATTGGACCGTAGCCATCCTGGGTGACTCTGGAGTCGGTAAAACAGCACTTGCTTACCAGGTGCGTTGAACCCATTCCGCCTGAGAGTGATACTAAACAGTTACCAGTTTACGCTGAATGTCTCTGCTGATGGCGCCAGTACGTCGCTCTCAGAGGACCGATCTCAGCCTGGACTAACTGACTTCGTTGAACAGTTGTAAGCAAACGCGTACGATTGGAATCTCACTCACTTTGAAAGCCGGACACGCCGGTGGATGATTATCGCAGAATTCACCTCGTAGATAATCGTCAGTGCAAGATCAGTGTGGCTCCTTCTGCCAACCTGGGTACGCGAGAACGGGTTTTTCGTATGCCTAATACAGACTGAAACCACCAGACGAGTTTGCGACTCTTCGAGAAGAATGGCTCCGGTGTGTTTCCGATTAATCCGACGCCCAAAAATATTGGATCTAATCCGCGCTGCAGACAGGGTCAAGGCTTCATCTTGGTCTACTCGATTTCCGACCGAGCGACCTTCGATCGAGTCAACCACTGGCGCGGGATTATCAAGGGAGATCCAGCAGCTCTCATTCTCGTGGGCAACAAATGCGACAGGAATGACGCGCGCGAGGTGAACAAGTCAGAAGGAGAGGCTCCTGCAACAGAGCTTGGCTGCCATGTCCTGGAAACATCGGCCAAAACCGCCCAGAACGTTGATAGGTTGTTTGAAACCATGGTCAGATTGCTGAGGGATGCCGCAGGGAGCCGGGTTGCTGCTGCTGAGCACCATCGTGCCAGGAAGAGGACAAAATGTTGTGTCTTGTAGGTAAAAAGAATGCCATACATAGAGTTATCCGGATTCCACTTCTCACCTATCCGACAGTATATCTGTAACTTCGACAGGCAGTGTCGACCAGACAACGTGAGATCCTCGTCGCCAACCTCCTTGTCTCTTCCCAGGTACATACTTATGGACCATTGGACCGTAGCCATCCTGGGTGACTCTGGAGTCGGTAAAACAGCACTTGCTTACCAGGTGCGTTGAACCCATTCCGCCTGAGAGTGATACTAAACAGTTACCAGTTTACGCTGAATGTCTCTGCTGATGGCGCCAGTACGTCGCTCTCAGAGGACCGATCTCAGCCTGGACTAACTGACTTCGTTGAACAGTTGTAAGCAAACGCGTAAGTAGTACGATTGGAATCTCACTCACTTTGAAAGCCGGACACACCGGTGGATGATTATCGCAGAATTCACCTCATAGACAATCGTCAGTGCAAGATCAGTGTGGCTCCTGCTGCCAACCTGGGTACGCGAGAACGGTTTTTTCGTATGCCTAATGCAGACCGAAACCACCAGACGAGTTTGCGACTCTTCGAGAAGAATGGCTCCGGTGTGTTTCCGATTAATCCGACGCCCAAAAATATTGGATCTAATCCGCGCTGCAGACAGGGTCAAGGCTTCATCTTGGTCTACTCGATTTCCGACCGAGCGACCTTCGATCGAGTCAACCACTGGCGCGGGATTATCAAGGGAGATCCAGCAGCTCTCATTCTCGTGGGCAACAAATGCGACAGGAATGACGCGCGCGAGGTGACCAAGTCGGAAGGAGAAGCTCTTGCAACTGAACTCGGCTGCCGTTTTCTGGAAACATCAGCTAGGACCGCACAGAACGTGGAACGGCTGTTCGTGACGATCGTTAGATTGCTGAGGGATGCCGCAAGACGTCGTGTCGCTGCTGAGCAAGACCATGCCAGGAAGAGGACGAAATGTTCTGTCTTATAGGTATCGCAATGCCATAGATTTATCCGGAATCGGCGCCAAATCCCTTCTCTCCTCTCCGACACTAAAGCTGTAAAGTAACTGTGGGGAAAATTGGCGGGCAGTGCAAGTCGACCAGACAGCGTGAGATTCTCATCGCCCACCTCCTTCTCTCTTCCCAGGACCATGGACCATTGGACCGTAGCCATGCTGGGTGACTCTGGAGTCGGCAAGAACAGATTAGCGAACGAGGTGTGTTCGCTTTCCTCACCCTTCCCGATTAAAAAAAGTGACATCTAACCTGCTTCAGTTCATGTGGAATAGCATTGACTATTTTCCCGGACCTGGTAGGTCCATTCGGACAGCTCTGCTGCTGACTATGGACTCGGACATCGAACAGATGTAAGTCGACACCCATTTCTCACCAGTATTGAAACCTCACCGCGGTTCCAAGCCAACGATATCGCAAGACGACTATAGCAAACAAATCATTGTAGACAATCGTATGTCCATGGTTTCTGTGGTCCATAATGCCGACCTGGGTGAGTCTGCAAAAAGGCGCATCTAATACTTGAGCTGAATCCTCAAGACGAGTGCGCGGCTCATCGAGAACAATTGCTTCGGTTCGTCCACTTCAACATTGCGTTATTATCTAACTAATTCTCCGCTACAGAGAGGGCCAAGGCTTCATTATAATCTACTCAGTCTCAGACCGGACGAGCTTCGATCGAGTCAACCACTGGCGCGAGATCATCAAGGGAGACCCAGCTGCTCTCCTTCTCGTTGGCAACAAATGCGACCAGAATGACGCGCGGGAGGTGTCCAGGTCGGAAGGAGAAGCTCGTGCAAAGCAACTTGGCTGCAGTTTCTTGGAAACATCAACCAAGACTGTTCAGAACGTGGAACGGCTGTTCGTGACGATCGTCAGATTGCTGAGGGATGCCGCAAGACGTCGTGTTGCTGCTGCTGCCAGTGAGCAAGATCATGGCAGGAAGAGGACGAAATGTTCTGTCTTATAGGTATAATAATGCCATATATTTATCCGGAACCGGCGCCAAATGAAAATCTCTCCTCTCCTCTCTGATCAATCTCTGATACTAAAGCTGTAAACTGTTGGGAAATCGGCAGGCAGTGCAAGTCGACCAGACAGCGTGAGATCCTCACCGCCCACCTCCTTCTCTCTTCCCAGGCACCATGGACCAGTGGACCGTAGCCATGCTGGGTGATTCTGGAGTCGGAAAGACCACATTAGTTACCCAGGTGCGTGTTCATGACCCTTCCCGATGCAAAGTAGCATCTAATTTGCTTCAGTTCATCTTGAACAGTTTTCTCGACACCGTTCCAGGTACGTCCATTGGGACTACTCTGCTGCTAGCTATGGACCCGAGCTTGAACAGAAGTAAGTCGATACATTCTCACGAGTAAGAACCTCACTGCGGTCCCAAGGTAATGATGTTGCAAGATGACCATCGCAAACAACTCATCGTAGACAATCGGATGTGCGTGGTTTCTGTGGTTCATAATGCCGATCTGGGTGAGTCTGCAAAAAGGCCCATCTAATACCTGAATTAAATCCACAAGACGAGTGCGCGGCTCGCCGACAAGAATGGCTTCGGTTCGTCAACTTATGCATTTTCAACATCGATTTGACTATCTTCTAAATAACTCTCCGTTGTAGAGAGGGCCAAGGCTTTGTCCTAGTCTACTCAGTCTCAGACCGGGCCAGCTTTGACCGACTCAGCCACTGGCGGGAGATCATCAAGGGAGACCCAGCAGCTCTCCTTCTCGTCGGCAACAAATGCGACAAGAATTACGCACGCGAGGTGACCAAGGCGGAAGGCGAAGCTCGTGCAACTGAACTTGGATGCAATTTCTTGGAAACATCAGCCAAGACTGCTCAGAACGTGGAACGTCTGTTCACAACCATGGTTAGATTGCTGAGGGATGCCGAGGCAGGCCGTGTTGCTGCTGCCAGTGAGCCAGCTCAGAGACGGAGTCGGAAGAAGACGATCGCGAGGTGTTCTGTATTGTAGCACTAGTGCCCACGGGGGGTGGGCTATCATTTTAGTCGTGCGGACCCACGAGGACCCACAAACCTTCGAGTCTCATAGCAACGTCTTTCTTCTAATGTCTACTACAAAGCCAATCGACTCTCAACGCTGAAACATGCGTAGGCAGTGTCCTGCAACACGAACACAAAAGATTCCTTTCTAGTTACAACGCACCGTTATTCGCCGGTCAGTCCGAGTTTGCACTGCTACTGAGGTATAATAAGGGTCTCCCAACAATTATGCTTGTCAACCTTCACTACCACGTCCATGGAAAGCACAAGGAGGGTCACCCACTGGTGAGTCCCGTGACGCAGCTTATTTCGTGCCTAGGTTGACTCGTAGTAGTAAGAGAGAAGTCAAGAAGGACTCCCCAACGCTCCGCAAACTGGTCCTCCTGCGATGCACTCGTCGCGCCCAACGACTCGGAACCTGTTCTACGACACCAAGTCCAAATAAGGGAAACAGCCGCAGGCGGCCATGGTGAGTCCAAATGGATGCCACTTTACCTCGAATTACACTTGACGCAAAAGCTACTGCAGCCACGATTCACACCGCGTAATTGTGAACCGAATCAACGAGATCCACTGTTGTCTGCAAAAGGTACACCGAAACGCATGGTCTCTCCGCCACGCAGCTGCTCTCCGGCGTTGTCCTCAATCCTTCCTCGGCGGTGGCGTTAAAGCTTATTTCATCCAAGAACACCAACGCATTCTCAAGGACGCGACGCAAAACCTCATCGAGTGGGAAACAGAGCTCAAGACACTACTCGGCGCGCTCATGGCGCCGCCATGGGATTCACTCCCTTGGCGGAACCAGCTGAGCTTCCTTCTTGATACGTGAGCCGACTTTCTCATCGTTACAAAAGAAAACCCATGAATTCATCATGATAGAGTACAAGTTTCGATCGAGGCGATGGAGGAGGAGAAAATTGGGTAGCACTCGGTTTTCTTGGAGAATGTGCACTGACTCGGAACCGGCCTGTGGCCACAACCAACCATCAATTGTATTTTTAACGCGCATGTATCGTTTCGCTTACCATTAATCCCAACCGGGAACCTTCATCGTCCCGTGCTCGAGGAAGTGCGTGTGGAACTTGAAAGCGTTCTGTCGACCAGTCAGTAAAATTCAAGCTCAGTTGTTTATCCCAAATTCGATACATACCCGAAGCATGTGCGGCTCATGCCCAGCGCCGCGCTTCAAACACTCATGCAAAGACCGCTCGTAGTACTGCAAGAACAGGTCAGATCGAGTTCAAGGAGTTGAAGAAGAATAATAATTCCGTGCTCACATCCATCAATAGATCCCTATAATCCGGATGCGCGCAGTTCTTGATGATAATCGGCGCTCGCTCACGAGGCGAGAGTCCTCGAACGTCAGCGAGGCCTTGTTCAGTTACAACAACGTCCAGGTCGTGTTCTTGCCAATTCAACTGCGATCAATAAACTAGAACCAAATAAATAAAAAGGAGATGCAACCCACCAGTTTGATCCACGTGCGATGCGAATGGGACGATACAGCTAATGCCCGTCGGGTCGGTTTTAGTCGGACGGCTGGAAGGCGTGTGCATGATGGAGAGCTTGGCATTGCGCAGGAAATCTCCGGAACCACCTAGACCGTTCAACATCCTGTATGAAATAAATGTCAACATCGTTCTTGAATCTTGGTTGAAGAAAAATTGACGAACTTGGAGCCGGAAGTACAAGTCGAGTTGGCGTGCGCATACTTGAGTTTTTGTTCCTCAGTCAGTCGAAGATTCGAGAACGAAAAGGGTTGCTACGTACGATATCGACTTCAATTGGCGTGTTCATAGCGATGACACCGAGCCGTCTGATAATTTCCGGAGCATTGGCAACCTGTTGCGAGCGGAGCATAAGCCGATCCTTGTACTCTGCCCAATCTGCGTTCAAGTCAAGTCAAATCATATTCCGCGAACCTCGAACTGAAAACGTACGAGAATAAAAATGGTCGAACCCCTCCGGACTGAATTTGATCGAAGTAGCCGTAGCAAAGTCCAATTTCCCAGAATCGAAAAACTGCAGGAAGGTATCCTGCAGAACCTCGGTCCACACCATCACCTTGTCAAACGGTCCAGCAGCCAGACCGCCGATGATCGAATTCGCCACATTCCCGATGCCGGATTGAAGCGGGAGCAGTGTTTTCGGGAGTCGTCCCGCCTCGACTTCGCTCGAAAGGAACTCGATCAGGTGACCTGCGATGGCGCGCGAATCCTCGCTCTGTCATAGTTATATTCAATCAACCACTGTTCAGAATAACTGGAAGGTGAACTTGAACTTACCTCGGGAGCGTTGGGGCCCGTGTTGTCGGGTTGATGAGATTCGACGATAGCCACGACGCGGTCGGGGTCAATGGGAATGGACGTCTTGCCGATTCGGTCTTCGGGATGACTGATGAGCTACGAAATGGCGTAAATGTCTGGTCACTTCGTCCAGGATCGGGCTCACATAAGGCTGGCGGTGCGGTGGCATGGAGGAAGCGCTGATGTCGTGCAGCCCTTCGAGGTTGGGCAGATGAGTGTTGACTTCCTGAGGGAATATCAGCCCGCCCCATTGTTCATATTTGTTGTAAACGCACAATGACGATTTTTTCAGCAGACTCGAGAATTTCCGGTGTAGCGCCAACCGAAGCACCTGTGGAAGCGATCAGCTTTTCACCAACAGTGAAGCGAAAACCAACCCGGAACAATATGCCCATCCTCGGTAATAGCTGTAGCTTCAACAACAGCCCAGTTGAGCGGTTTCTTGGGATCTCCGTGTTTTTTCTTCAAGCTGTAGTACCCATACGTCAAGTCCTGAGGAAACACTGCACGACGTTCATATGTGCGGCTCGTTCGAGTGAAAGAACAAAAAACTCACTCGAAAGATGCTTGTCCGCAAATTCGATCCGCCCTTCATTAATACCCTTGGCAATCTCCTTCCCAACCTGATGCGGATACCGACGCGCAATCATATTCAACTTGGCCCACCGGTCCTCGACTTCGGTTCCTACAGAGGCGCCGACGAACAGGTTGAACCGTTTTTGACCCTGGAGGTTATTCGCCTCGACGTGGTCCGCGATGGCCTATGGGAGTTAAATATTGGAAGACGGATGGCGTGGAACAGGCTGTGGACGTACGGTGGGAACGCTCTTGGGATACCCGACACCGGTGAAGCCCGACCATCCTATCTGTTAACCCCCGGCCTAGGTCAGCTTTCGCGAGGTGCGCTGTGTGGGGTACGCACATAGTCATCATCCTGAAATGAAAACGATCGCGTGAGTCGAGAAATAGCACAGAACTCAGAAAGGTTAGATACCTTGAACAACGGAGCAAGATCCTGCGGTTCGGCCAACTTTTGCAAGAACGCCTCGCGTCTGACTCGTTCACGAAGTGTTGACGAGGCTTTGCCTGGATTGAAGACGACGTTTCGAGCGAGTCGAGTTGGGCGCATGGTGGGTGAGAGAAAGGAAGAGGCAAGAAACGGACCGTGTCATCGCCCTAAGTATATGCCCAGTTACGGTTCAACATCAACCCGAGGCTGGACCGGATTGGTTCCGGGTCTTAAATGAGCCCACGCTGCAGAGGGATGGTTGACGTAAACGGTCGGCCGCGATTCGAGCAGCCTGGACGACGACGACGAGATGTTATGGAAGAGTACATGTTCGGCGATAATGCGGCGATCGGATGTAAGGCGAACCGAATGCGGAGTTAGGCCAGTCTGACGGAACCCATCGCCCCGAGAACATGAAAAACGACGCGCAGCTCGAGTATTCAACATGAATTCGAACGGTTCAGTAAAATAGTCGACCTAGACTTTACCTCAAGCTCACCGCTTCTGCTTCTTCCTCTGGCGACGCCGCCCTTCTCCCTCCTCAACGCATTCATCTTCAAGACCCAACGCCTTCCGCACAGCCTGCCCGCGCACCTTCTCCGGTACCTTCTCCCAATACACTTCCTCCCTCTTCCCCACAACAAGCTCCGCCTCCACAGGTAAGCTCCCGTCTGGACATCCCGTCTCATCCAACCCACTCGTTTGAACCATCCGATTACTGGTAAAGTAATCGACCAGATCTCGAGCGTGCGCTCCGTCTGTGAGACGAATGTAGCACTATAACCAATAAACATGTATTCGTAAACAACAGCTGCAAAGAAACGCACCGTGTCCATCCCCTTGTTGAAATCCACATAGTCGATAGCGTCTTTAGCTTTCGCCGCTTGTGCAAGAAATTTGCGAAGGGTGGTCTTGTTTGACTCGGGGTGGACGTGTCGCACAAATACGAGGCAGTTGGGCGGGAAGGGCGAATCTACCGTCAACGCCGGTTGTTCGTCGACTGGCGGCGCTGGCTCCTCGGGAGATGCAACGGGCTCTTCGGCGCCATTGATATCAGCAAGGAGCTGAGCCCGATAGCGCAAATACTCGGCATTCAGCTCCTCCCACCGCGCCTTCGACAGTACACGAAACCCAAATTTCACTGCTTCAGACGCGTCGGGGGAGTCCTCCGTGTGATTCTGTCGTTGCCGATCCCATGGCCACGCAGTGAGTAGGGTTTCGACGTCCGCAGAGTCGGCAAACGTGATCAAGGCGAATGACTTGAGTTTTGGCTCGTCTTTTGGATCGTCTGTGTGATGCGGAGGCAAGGTCACGGCCTGTATGCGGTTGTGCGGAACCATTGAGCTGGACGCTGGGAGTAGCGCCAGAATAAACCGACAGAGAGCGGGTATCGTCTTGCATTTGACGGGTATGCTTTCCTGGAAAGAGTTGATATACTGGATATGAAGACGAAGCATGTAGACGCACCACATAGACCGTCCTGCTCTCCCAACCCTCCCGCGTTACAGGATATTCAGCCCCGTCTTCCCACAACTTTGGCCTTATCTCAAAGTGGCCTCGCGCTCTTCGTGGCCCGTCGGACGGAATAGCCATCCGCACTTCCACCACTTGCGTCGCATGCGCGCGCAGAGCCTTCACAATCACCGTCTCGGATGAGTGGGCCGTCGAAAGCGGGGACGTCGGCTCTAGGATATAACTAAACGGAAAGACTTGGGTGTAAAAATCCATCAAAGACGCGTCGGAGGAAAAAGAGGAAACTCACATCCGTCGTTGGCCTCGAGCTCAATGTCGCGCCTCAAGTCGGGATGGGACCATAGACGGTACTTTGAGAGGGAAAGACAGAGAAGGATGGTGTAGTCTTCGTCCGAGTACTGCGATTTTGGGGGTGTAGTGTCCAGCGAGTCGGGGAGGACCTCGCGGCCCTTGCCTTTGCTGTCAACGGTGGCCTGCGGCTTCTGGGAAGTGGAGGCCTCATTTTGGAGGGGCACTTTGGCCTTGGATGCCTTTGCGACCTTGCGCGGTACGAAAGCGAATCCGCCGCTCATGTGGCAGAGGAAAAGGGCATGACGGCATCAGACGCGTCTTGCCTCCTCCTCTCTTCCCAGATGGCTTCTCTCAGTGCCACTCGTGAACGTATGGCACAGCTGGATATCGAGATAGAGAAACTACAGCGACTCCTGGACCCGCTTCTCGCCGAGCGCGAAAAGTGCAGCCAGACCGTCGCCGACTTCCAGTACCCTGTCCTCACCCTCCCCGCCGAAATCACCTCCGAAATCTTCATGCAATTCCTCCCTTCATACCCGGAACGGCCCAGCCTCATTGGGCCGCAATCACCGTCATTGCTGCTTCAAATCTGTCGCAAATGGCGCGATGTGGCATTGACTACACCTGCGCTCTGGAGCACCATGAAGCTCACGCTCGATTCAATCTACCATGTTCGACAGCGCCATTTACTCCATGTGTGGCTCAAGCGATCAGGAAATCGTTCGCTGTCTATGGGATTGGCGTGTTCTTTCGGAATGGCTGACGACGACGAAATCCTCATCGAATTTGTCGATTCCCTCGCGTGCTATGCGACGCGCTGGCAAGAGATGGAGATTGTTCTACCCTGCGAAAGCTTCCGTAGAATCACCGGATCTATGCCCCGCCTCCGCAGCGTGAACATAGGTTCATTCTGGTGGGAACACCCTCCGGAGACGCCCATACTTCTTTTCACGGAGGCACCCGCCTTGAAGAATGTGGTTCTCTCCGCCACTTTCAACCCACTCACAATAACACTGCCCTGGCTACAAATCACGACCCTCGTTGCGGAGGCTCTCTCCTTGGATGAAGCAGTCGAGATCCTGCGTCAAACTACTACCCTCGAGCACTGCACGTTGACCGTTGACGATGGCCACCCATCCGCAGCCTCTTTGATTCCGCCCTTACCCCTACGCTCCCTGACACTCAGATACCGTGGCCATGGCGTTTCGACCGGGATGGTAGCACGCATGTTCCAGCTTTTCGCAGCGTTGAATCTGCCGTTGCTGGAGACCTTGGTGGTCCACGAGAGTTTTCTGGGCCCAGATCCTGTAGGGGCTCTCTCCAGAGTTTGTCCCAACGGATATCCTCGACAAATCGAAATCTTCTCTGCGCGTACTCCACGGGAGATTTACGCAGGAGCATTTCCCCTCGCATCCCTCTCCGTTCACGAGGAGTCGTCCGTCTAGTCGGACGCCATGCATGGATAGCCAAGGTGAGTCTTCTCTCCTAATCTCGTGCACTCGGACGTATTCTGATACTTACTGTTCATGCTTAGGTCGCTCACTGTGTTATTGGACAAGACTGCGATTGAATGAGCAGTGTGATCTCGACTCCTCATTCTCGAGCGTCGGGTGCGGTGTTGAATGAGCTCGTAAAGCTACCCCGAGACTTGTAACTACATATTTAATTGCGTGTGATGAGAAATGCGAATGTCATGGGGACCTTGCTCTCTCTTGCGGCAATTCACTCTCAAAGCTTGCCCAAAGCACGTATGCATCAATTTGCATCAAGTGCAAACAACGCGCCTTTACGCTTTCTCTCTCTTCCCGGATGGCCTCATCTGCCCTTGCTGCTACTCGTGCCCGTATTGCGCAGCTTGATGTCGAAATAGAGAAGCTGCAGTGGCTCATGGATCCGCTTCTCGCCCAGCGCGAAAAATGCCAGCAAACGCTCGCCGAGTACAAGTATCCTGTCCTCACCCTTCCCGCCGAAATCACTTCCGAAATATTCTTGCATTTTCTCCCCTTGTCGGGAGTCCAGATAATTTTCTGCCTCTGCAGAATGTGCTCCGGGCTCGCCCCAAAATCTTGTACCTAGGTCGGAGTCTACGTATGAGAAGACTTGAATGCGAATCTTGTTGTCTTTGCCGAATTTGTGCCGACGCGTGCATCAGGATGCAAACAACGCGCCTTTCTTCTTGGCCATCATCTTCCCTCAATGACCTCATCTACCCTTGCTCCTACTCGTGCTCGTATTGAGCAGCTGGATGCCGAAATGGAGAGATTGCAGCGGCTCATGGACTCCCTTCTCGCCGAGCGGGAACAATGCCAGCAAACGCTCGCCGACTACAAGTACCCCATCCTGACGCTCCCCGCCGAAATCACGTCCGAAATCTTCATGCAATTCCTCCCCTCGTACCCACATAGGCCCAGCGTTATCGGGCCACAGTCACCCTCATTTTTGCTTCAAATCTGTCGCCGATGGCGCGATGTAGCATCGGCTACACCTGCGCTCTGGAGCACCATGAAGCTGAAATTATACAATCCGCGACATCATGCGCAGCAGCGAGATCTGCCCAAGATGTGGCTCCAGCGCTCAGGAAACTGTTCCCTCTCCCTTCTGCTGGACTATTTGAAGGGGGTGGAGGACGAGGAGAGCATAGTTGAGGAGTGCATCGATGCACTTCTGTCCCATGCTTCGCGTTGGCAAGATATGGAAATGCTCCTACCTCTCGAGGGCTTGCGTAACATCGCAGGAAGCATGCCCCTCCTCCGCAGTATGACCATGGGGATGGAGAGCGGGGAAGAGCGCCCCGAAACACCTGTGGCTCTTTTTACAGATGCCCCAGCCCTGAAGCGCGTGGTCCTGTACGGAAGTTTCGATCCATTCCTTGTGGCACTGCCGTGGTCCCAAATCACATCGCTCACGGCCGAAGCTGTGTACGCCAAGGAGGCAGTCGAGATACTTCGGCAGACGACAATGCTTGAACAGTGTACATTGCAATTTCACCCTGGCCAACCCGGGCCATCGACGGCTTCTTCAATTCCGCCATTGCCCCTCCGCTCGTTGAGCCTGAAAACCTACGGTGGTGGCACAGATGAAATGCGCCAGCTTTTCACAGCATTACAACTGCCTGCGCTGCAAACCTTGTCTGTTAACGAGGACTTTCTGGGTCCGGATCCCGTTGCCACTCTTTCCGCAGTGCGTCCCAATGGATATCCGCAAGAGATTGAAATTCTCCGTGCGCGTACTTCACGGGAGGTTATCAAGCCGCCCTTTCCCCTGGCGTTCCTCACAGTTCACGAAATTAGAAGATAATGAGGTACGTATCCCAAGCTATTACCTCTCGTTTTCATTCTGGTTCGCTTTCTCACGGCACTCATCAGCTGGAATTAGCTCACAAGCCAGATGGTTCGAGACTCGAGTACTCGGCGTGGGGGGACAGTAGTTGCGGCTTCTCGGAGGCAGAGGATTCATTTTGGAAGGGTGGTTTGGGCTTGCATATTCCTATGTGCTATACAAATTTCAAGTACCGTAACTCCGTTTTCGTCAATCGGACCCGTCCGAGTCTGAGGATTCGTCTCCCGAAGATTGCGACTCGTCTGAATCGGAGTCGTACAAGGAACTCGACAATTCGGATTCATCCGTCTCTGATTCAGATTCATCCCATTCGTCTGAAGAATGCTCGGAAATCAGTCTGACCGAGATCTGCGCCTCGGGAAACGCTTGAGCATAAACACTGTGTGGGATGACTGCCGTGGTAATTTCCATCTTGGAAGGGTATCCCTTTGGACGCAACCCACTGAGGGTAGCGATAGGATCTGCTCCAAGAAAGTCCTCGGGAACACGGAGGACCTCCAGAGATGGGAGCGTCAACGCTTTGAACAGCGATCGGATGCCATCTCCGGACGGCCTCCCCGATGCTTCGTACCGTAACTTCAGCGAGTGAAGATTTGGTAGAGGGGGGATTATCGTCGACATCGAGCCCTCGTCCCAGTCGTAAAGCATCAGCGTGCAGTTTACGAGCCGAGGGGCGTTACGAAGCATCTCGGCTGCTTCGTTCACGTAGGGGTTCGCGGTGAGCGTCGTGATCTGGGACCAGGAAAGCCTCATACGGAATGGGTTGAAACTGTCGGATAAGGTGACATCCTCCAGGTTTTGTGCCCGCATGAAAAGCTCCGCGGGGGGTTCGCTGTCCAAACTGCCGGATAGAAGCTCTGTCGGCCCAACTTGAGGCTGCGCAGGAGCGGCATGGAGCATGTGAGAAGGCGGAGATTTTCGAATGGAAGAACAATATCCATGTCTTGCCAGCGTGAGGCATGCGACACGATTGCTTGCCTCGGCTTCCTCCTCATCCTCAGCGTGGAGTCTGATGGACAACGGGAGGCTACCGGAACGCTGAAGCCACAACTCGAGTAGATGGAGCTGCTGAGCACAAATCTGCGGTCAAATATGGAGCCTCACGGCGCACCACAAAGCTGGCGTGGACAATGCCACGTTGCGCCATGTGCGGCAAATCCGAAGCAGAAACGAGGGCGAACGCTTCCAACAATGGCCGGTCGCGCTGGGTATGGAGGAAGGAATTGAATGAATATTTCCGAGGTGATTTCAGTAGGCAGCGTCAGCACGGGGTACTTGTAATGGGCGAGTTCTTGGTGCAATTTCTCGCGTTCAAGTGGGATCGCATCAGGTGTGGAACCATGTAGATTCTGTATTTCGAGGTCCAGTTGAGCGATTCGAGCACGGGCGGCAGCTGGGACGAAGCCTGAGAGAGAGGAATCGTCCATGCGTAGATGATGGGAGTTCAAGAAAGAGTGTTTGCGAGTGATTTGCAAATGATCGCAACGCGCCTTGCCTCCGGCCCTCACCACTGACCAGATGGCTCTCTCACTGCTACTCGCGCTCGTATCGCTCAGCTGGATACCGATATAGAGAACTAAGGCAGCTCATGGACCCACTTCTCGCCGAGCGCGAAAGGTGCCAGCAAACGCTCGCCGACTACAAGTATCCTGTGTTGACACTCCCCGCCGAAATCACGGCCGAAATCTTCCTACAGCTCCTCCATTCATACCCG
>JARKIF010000331.1:0-27884 GCA_029378245.1 Roridomyces roridus | reverse complement strand
TGCAGCGCAACCAAACGGGCCCGTACACCCCTACGAGGCGTCCAAGCGCCCGTTCAGATGGGCGGGCACGCATGAGCAGTCGGCGATGGACCAGTGGATGGGCAGGACGGTGGAGGGAGGTGGATTTCTTGTCGCATTGTTTTCGGGATTCCATGCAGTCAGCCTTGACCTGGGTTCGTGTAACTAACGCTATCTTCGATGTTGTGTTTGCGGATTCCGGAATAGGACCGATTTGTTGCATTAGGATTTCCTTGGAATGAAATGATAAACAAAAAAGAACGTATGCTACAAGTCATATACAGAGCACTTCGACCTTTTTGAGCAGGCCCTTGAGCGTGTTGCTCGCTCGGTTACAGTTCGCTTGTAACCAGCTCTCCATCTGCACTCGTACTTGGGCGAGATCATCGCATAGCGGGAGCTCTCCATCTCGTACGGCACAGGGATTGAGCAGAATGCCAAACAGCTTGTCCCAAATCTCCGTCTGCCAATACCGCTTGAATGTTGTATCAATCCTGTCGGCCGTCCCTTGTCGACACCGAGTTGGCTTGCATGTACTTGCCAAACAGCATGCAATATATGATGCCGGCGAGCCCGAAATAATCCGTCTGGTACGTCCACGGCCGATTCTCCCGCAGCTCAAAGCAATCGCGCTCGTCTGCGTTCCCAATCACCGATGAATTGCTGGCCAGATGGGAACAAACGCGTGTCGATCGTCCGCCCAAAGTCAATCAGCTTGAGACCCTTGTGCGACCAACCGTTGTCACCGGCAGGGCTGTACATGCTCGACCAGGCAGCTGTTCCACCGGGGACGTCCTCCAGTCGCAAGAGGCAGTTGTCGATCTTCAAATCACCGTGAATAAAGCCCGTGCGATGCATCCCTTCAACGAGGCGCAGCAGCTCGACGGCAAAGAACATGACGAGTATTCATCAAGCGTGCCGCCTGCTTGTGATAGACTGGCTGCATTAGCTCCGTTCACAATGTTCAGCAGCATCCCTTGCGGACACAGGTCCAGCACCAGTAACTTTCGTCCCGGAATGCAAACAACGCATGCGGCAAGATGACAGATTCGTCGCAGAGCCGGAGGGAGAGCGGAATGCAAGCGACGCAGGACTCGGTATTCCCACAGATTCCTCGGCTTGACAACCTTGACGGCGACCATGGCAGATCCATCTTCATCCTCATCTTCCTCGTCATCCGTGTCACCCTCTTGTTCTTGCGTTCCCATATCCCGAGCCTTGAACACGGCCCCGAACCCGCCTTCTCCGAGTTTCTCGGAAACGTTGAAGCGATAACCGTCGAGGTTGAGCGGGAACCAGCTCCCCTCGAGCACCCCGGTCGTATTGCTCGTGTTGCCGCTCGTCTTCCGCGCCCGCTTGGCAAACCTTTGCAGCGAGTCCAGCAGATTGGCATCCCGATCCCGATAATCGTACGAGTACTGATCGGGAATGTTGCACGACAGCAAGGAAGCCATCACATCGCGGTCAAACGGATTGCACGGATTTGGCGGCTTGAAACTGGTCGAGGCTTTGAGCGTGTCGACCAGACGCAGGACATCGGTCGATTGTGGAGGGACCCGGTTCCTCCTCCTCTTCACTTGCATCCCGCAGTTCTGCAGCCAGCCGGTCAGCCATATTCGCAGCATAGCGAGCATCGCGCCACGACGCTGCTGAACCTCCCGTATCATCGCCCTCATCCACCTGCCCCAAAACTCGACTCGGCGTCCCTCCAAAAACAGACGACCGTGTAGTCGTGCTCGTATACTCGAACGTTCTCTCCGTAATCGGCGTCATCACCGTAAACTGCCCAAATCGCCCACCGAGCGGAACTTGGTACGACTCGTCCTCGGCTTCCTCGTACATCTCTTGTTCTTCTTCGGGTGGCAGATGCTCGCCGACTCCAGCGTCGTCGTCGTCGTCATACTGGTAATCGTCTTGATACTGTTCAATCTCTTCCTCATCGTCAGGTATCTCCACGACAGAGTTGGACCATGAAGGTGTCCGGGGAGGCGGAGAGGGGACCTTCAACTCCTTCGGCTCGGGATCCTGGAAGGGAGTGAATGTCGGTGTAGGCTTTGGGGGATCTCTAAACGGCGTAAAGACGGCGTTACTACTAGGTGTAACAGCGCTCGAATCGGGTGGACCGACTGAAACCTTGAAAGGTGTCCTGTTTTCGTCGACAAAGGGTGTAAACGCCGGAGCAGCGGGGGTGACCGAGTCGTGGTACGACTTTGCGCGTTCGTGGGTCGGTCTGGCTGTGGCTTGCCAAGATCGTCTGTGAAGACGTCGCGCATCGGTAACGGCGTGGGTTTGGGCGCGGGTCTTCGGGGACTGTGAACACTTTGAAGACATTCCTCTCCAGTGCGGGTGGAGGCGGATTCTCGTCCTCTGGCACAGCAGAGAGTTTATTAAGTGTACTCTTGGGATTTGGGCGGACGTTACCACCAGGCGTCGGCGTTTCTTTTTGAGCGAGCACGCCTCGCGGCGCCGTGAAGGAGGGGTGTTTTGAAAACTTCCGGGTCCGTGAAGGGAACGAACTGAAGCGAATGTCAATAAATAAGCCGAAATACAACAGAAATCTTACTTTGGCGGGAGTATTCTCCTTTTTGCTAACACTCGCGTTCTCGTCAACAAAGGGCCGGAAGCCTGAAATTCATTAAAATGGGAAACGGGAAGCCATGCATGGACTGACTGGATTGAGGAGTCTTCGCATACGCGTTCTCGTTCTCGTTCACTAGTTTGCGAACGGAGGGTGGAGCCATGGGTGTAGAAGGTTCAATCTTCTTCACAACGATGGCAGCAAGTTTCGCCGTCTTCTCTGGAGAATTAAACATCCCAAAGACGTCCGCAAGCGCCTCCTTTGTGTTGATGGTCACCGTCGGCTCTGGGACACCCAACATGCTTCGCCTTCGGCCACCCATCTTGGACGTACTTTGGCCGTCGTCATTGAAATTGACCCTGAGAGACGACGAGGACGATGATGACGAGACTCCAGAGCTGCTCAGCTGGGCCTCGGAGGGGAAAGGAGCGGGCGGCGGTGGCGCCGGCCACTTCTTCCCGTAGAGCCCAATTGACCGTGCTCGGGCCTCTTCGATGCAGTACTCTTTCCCATCGTTAAATAACAGCGACAGGTCGAACTGATGTTTCTCTGGCCGTTTACCAGGTTGAGCTGGGGCGAATATATGTGCGTAACGCGCCTCGGCTGATGCGGCCAGTGCAGCGTTCGAGACTTGTAAGGAAGAGGAAGAGGACGCAGTGAGGGGCTGCGGCTCGGGGGACCTCTGGGTAGGCGTACGTTCCGGGTCTTTCTTGGATCCCAGCCGAGTTTTGAATTCGCGGTATCTGCTCTTGAGACGTTCCAAGGGACGGACTTGTCGCTTGATTCCTCTCGTGTATATAGCCTCGGCCTCGATGTTCCTGGTTCTTGTTGAGAATGTTTCCTCTTTAGAATTGATTGTCAGACGCACCGTCCCTCCAATTCCAGCACATTCGCATATTCCTCATATAAAACCGAGTAAGACGCCCCAATGCCGTTCGCCAACAAGAAGGCAAACTCAGTAATCCCCTCCGCCCGCCCGAGTTGTCGGATATAGAGAAGCCATAGCTTGAGATATCGTAGGTCGGTCTTGTAGAGTGGGTCGTTCCGGAAGGCACCCGTGGCCTCGTGGAGAAGGTCTCGCAGGCCCGAGTCTGGGTCATTGTCGGGGTAGTTGGAGACAGTCCATTTGACAAAGTGGTCATAGGCGGCGAGAGGATCGTCATCTTCCTTGGCGGTGAGCAAACCTGCCTGCAGCCTGGCGCGCTCGGCGGCGAGCTTGTGGCTCATATCAACCGAGAACAAACAACTGTCAATAACGCGTTGAGATGATAACACGTGGGGGCGCGCCTCGCTCCGCTCTTCCTCCAACGAAAAAAAAAAAAAAAAATCATGCCAACAGGGGGAGGTTAATTACTTGTAATATTCTACCAGACTCGCCAATACACCACCTTCGATGGTCGTCTCCCACAACGCTATCCTCGTCTTTGCAATCTCCATCGCCAGCTCCTTCTGCTTCTCCCTGGCCCGCTTCAGTACATCCTCCTTCGCCAACCTCCCAACAATCGAAACAGTCTTCACCTGCGAGAAATCTTTCACTGGCGCAAGCTCCTCATCCACGTCACCCTCGACATCCTTCTCCGACAAATCTTCAAAACTTCATATTGAGCAGGTGCTCCCAGACCGTGCGGCGCCACGTACCTTCGTCTTCTTCCACCGCCTTGCCTTTACCCTTACCCGTGTCCACTTTGGCCTTCTTCGCCACCGCATCTGACCTCGACTTGGAGAGAACCTCCATGAATGTGAGAGCCTCTTGTTCAGCCCGCGTCATTGTGCTGAAATCCCGCTTCTTTCCCTGACTCATCGACGGCTGATCCGTGAGCGACATCGAATCTCCAGAGGTATACACACCAATCCCAGCGTCCCCACTCCATCCGCCATCGGTGGGCGTCATTGGGCCGAAGGAAAATGAGCTCCCAGACGACGGTATAGGCGACGGAGCGAGGGATGGACACCGGCTGTCCGAAAAATTACTGACACTGCTGTTGTCGCCAGGGCCCAAAAGAAGAGGATTTATCCTCAGATCAAACGATGAAGGAGGAAAAGCTGCATTTTCCATTGGCGGAAATGTGGGCGCGGACTCGGCAGGAAGGGGGAAGTTGAATGAGAGGAGAGGGTCGGGCACCATCAAAGTCTGGTCCATTGGAGGAACGAGTCCGTCGGTTGGGAAAGTCTGGAAGATATCCATCCAGCTATTGAATAGATTTGGGTCCAAAGAAGAAGTAGGAGACGTGCAAAAGCCGTCAACATCGCCAGTCAGCGCAAACTGGTCATTGGAGGCAGAGAGCAATGACGATATGAGCCCGTCAAAGTTGGTATCACATGGGGTCGGCGACGGCTCTGAGGTTTCGACGGGCAAAGAAGTGGCGGAAGGGGCGGGGGAAGGTGCAGGGAGTGGGCAACGGGCATTGCTGGTATCGGTCAACACCTCCGCCTCGGCCGTCTCCTTGCCATAAAACAGAGTATTGACCCTGTAGTGTTTCCCCATAGCAGCCAATTCCTCGTCGGTAGGTACTTTCCGTTTCTCCCGTTTCTCCGCAACATTGGCTACCGCAGCTTTCCTCGCCGCGGTTTTGATAAGGGAAACCAGCTCTGCAATCAACTTCTTGCCACGATGCTTCTCCCAATTGTTGCGGTAAGTCTCTGGACCCTCGCCTTCATTGAAAGGGAAGGGAACGTCCCAAAGCTCCGCCCCAGCAGGGACGCGACGGAGCTTTCGCCGTTTTCTCGTCGTCGTGGTCGAGTATGACGCTTCGCTGGGTGTCTGCGCCCTGCTTCCCGTGTCACTGGAGCAAACGGACTGCCCACGTGAAGGAGGTGGCGCCTCGCTTGCAATGAGTTTCAAGATGTTGTTTAGAAGTGGGACGGTATCCTGGTGCTTCAGGAGGGCGTTGACGATGTCTTGGTTGCTGGGCGGGGGCAAACCATTGAAGTCGACACCAAAACGAGGGGTGGCCCGCTTGGCACTGGGCGGGCAGTATTGAGCTGCGTCCTCGACCACAATCGGATTGCGAGATGTCGTTCCTTGGGAAGCACGAGAAGGCAGATGGGCTGCTCGAACGCCGCCAACGACACCTGCAGTCCCAAGCAGCCCAGGCTGATTGCGCAACAAATTGGGTGGTACGGGATCAGAAGGGTCGGGGAGGAAGATGGGGGGAGGGGAAGGTGCCGGGGTATTCCTTGGAGCTTTGGCCTTGGTTTTCCTTGCAACTTTTGCTTTGGGAAGAGCAGGCGTCGGCACTGCAGACTGCTTCCTCGCAGCATCACTCCTTTGGGCCGGAGGTCGAGGAGGATCCCGGGTAGGATAACTCAACGACAAGGCTAGTGGGTTCACGGGGAGTTCAGATACAGGTTGGGAACCAGGAAGTGCAATGGTCCCCACGTTTTGAGCAGCACAACTGCCGAAATTGATGATGCTGGCGCTGGCGCTTGGGAGGGCCAGGGCAGGCGAGGGCGACCTACCTCTGCGTGGGCTTGGAGGAGGAGAGCCAAAAAGGGACTCTGAGTCGTGGTCCATGGTCGACTCTGCGAGGGGAGGTGAGCGGATAAGGGCTTGGATATGAGTGCTATGCACCTTTCGACACCGACCCGAAGGCAAGAAAGGATTCCAGGAGCGGGGTCAACAGCGGGAGGGTTGAGAAAATATTACATCAGCACGAGTCACTTGATGTACCGCAACTGCCAGAACGGGACGGGCGTCGAATTAAATAAATTTCACAAAGAACGAAGAGACACCAATCGTAGAGTACACAGTACAATTCACTACAAAATAAATACCGGTATAAAATGCAACATACAGTAAAGAAGCAGACAACTAAAGAAAGCAACGATAATCCAACTTCAAACCTTCTCACAGTTGGTCTGCGAGTATTCTGACCGACTGGGTGAAAAACCGCCCTCAGGCTGGATGGATCGCGGGGGAATGTAGACCGTGTTTCCTTCTGTCCCCATACCCATGTTCTGCTTGGAGGCCGCGGATGCCGCAGCAAAGGTCGATGAGACGCCCGTGGAGCTTGAAGCAACGCTGCTGCCTCGTTGGAATGAGAGGTGCAGCATGCGGAAGATAACCAGCAGCGGCCCAAACAACTGTATAGTCGGTCAGAGACGGCGGAGACCAAAGGATATATTGCTACTGACCGATCCGTAAGCTGCGATACTCTCGGTCCAGCTCACAGCATCCTGTACACCGCTGGCGAACGCTGCCATCCACACCAATCTACACGTCGCAGTGATAGCGGACGACTCGACGAAGATCACGGCAAGTCGTCCATACACCTTTTGGTGGTTTTTTCCGAGCACCTCGACCTTCGAGCGATGCGTCAGGAGTTTTGCAGCGACGAGGGACGTGGCAATGACGTCAAAGACGACGGAGGAGATGAGGGAACTCTCCGTGTACTTTTCGCCGAGGTCAAGGGCTCGTTGGATATCGACAATATACAAGCCTGGAAATGGACGGTCATAAGAATGAGTTCAGGGAGAACAGAGATTTTTGTTACCCCAGTTGGCCAGCATCCACAACGGAAGAGGGATAAGAAACCAGACATATTGCTTCCAAAGAACAAAAACTCGATAAATCTAGATCATTTTAGCGAGGCTCCTGATTAGAAGGTTGAGAACTGACCAACAAGAGATCGGCAGCAGCGAGAACCAAAAACAAAGAGCTACAGTCGATATATCCCGGAAGGTTTGCAGCCTCGTCGGAGACCAGACCAAGAGCGCCCTCGATCTGCGCCGCGTCGCCCCAAATTCTTGCCACAGCGAATATCCATGATGCGCAGTGGGTCACGAAGAGGTACAAGTAAATGGGAACATCGGCTTTGGTCCGCGCGCGTTTGGAGGAGAACAGGTAGCGCAGTGCGACGAGGAATATCATGACATAGGCCGCTGCGCAGAAAATTGAGATGGAGCGTACGGTGCCGCAATGTCGAGATGCTTACTCTGCAAGGCCGTAACCAGAACGGCCTTGGGAAGGAGCTCAGCTGCATTCGGGTAGTCGTATAATGCGGTAACGTTGGCGGACATCGCTCGGGATAGTGGTCGGGAGTCAAGAGATGTGGCGAGGCACTGCGTCGCTGAGGAACAGGTTTATATGACATTACCACTTCCACATCAGCGCTGGAACTCCTGGGATAAAGCTACCTATCGCGGAGCTACTATACCCGCTTGAGAGGCACGAGCATAGCCACGTATTGGTCCACAAAGGGGTACATGGGACCCACGACTCCACCAATCAGCGCTCGTCGCACTATCAACGGTCGGAGAGTGAATTCCGAACTCACAGGAATACCGCATTCCTGATAGACGTTGCTGCGTAAGAGTGGTTGGCATGAGTAAAGAAAGGCGCTCTCACCAGTACCGCCCGCACGTCGTTGAATGGCAGACCTGTTACGGTTGGGTATTTTTGCAATCTATCCACTGTTGGCAGATATCAAACCAAGATAGAGGCGCGTTCATTTTGAAAGAGAAGGACGTATCAGAGAGAAGACCGGCCGGCGGTGATGATGATACACGCGAGGATCCCGGCGGAAAGTAGCTGCTTCCTATTCTGTCGGAGGTCACCACTGCTCAGCGCTGGGTTAAACAAAGAGTGGCCATACCAAGATTAAAGTTCAGGAATCAACCCCTTGGTGGTGTAGCTGCGTATTCCGGAAAACGGAGCAACGGAGAAGAATTATAAAAAAGGTACGGTCTGTCTTTTGGAGGTTCTCTTGATGAACAGTGATCTTTTTTCGTCCGACCCCAACCACTTAACAGAGATCCACGTCCCGCAGCTAGTAGTGACCGGTGACCACGCACAGGGTCTGAACAGCTTTAACAGATAACTCATGCAAACGTTGTCGAGTTTCATGCAATGGCTCTCTATTTCGGTGCAAAGCAGCGCTGGGCTGAAAATCCATTGTTATGAGCGTCTCCCACACCGTAAAATCTTTTCTCACCCATTCCAAGTTGTGAAAGAAAAGTAGTCCCATGTCCAAGCAAGATGCTTGTCAAACGTCAGAGGTGGAGACAGAGAGAAAGACGGGAGGACAACGGGAGGATGAAAAATCAGTCCAGACTGATTCTATTGTCCGCTCATCTGAGAGAGTTTGCCTCAGAATATCGGTGCGCGGGCATCACTATCCTCGTGCCTGAGTGTCGGCTGCAGAGTCTGGCGGGCACCACCGGGGACGGCCAGAAAGCACCAGGTTAAAGTAGGAGAGTAAGTGTAGCCGTTATGCCCAGCCCATCGGAGGTAATTCGGGAGTCGGAGGACGGGAGGGTGCGGTCTCTTGCCGCTATCGACGGAACACATTGAATAGAGTTGAAGTTGAGAGTGTTGAATGGCGAACCAGACTGAGTGGATTTCTGAAGTCCCGGGAGACCACCGACTTTGAGTTGGAGTGGTCAAGACAAAGATTCAGATGGCGCATCACAGCCATCATTCGGCCCGCTTCTCAGTTTCTCTTCTCACCACAAAGTATATTTGAACACTACGAGTTCCTCCACTTTTCTTGGAACGTGGACCATTGCAGAGCTGTTCTTCTCACCGGATGCAAAATCTCCAAAATCTGGAATCAAAATGCTATTAAGCGCCACGTCTCGTAACTCTGCCACCGCACTCCAAGTCAACGGGACGGGCCAAGTTCTGGATCTGACCTAGCCATACACGAGTGCTTCCATGGATAGCGAGGACCTCCATTCGGCTAGTGAGAATCTTACCCTCCTCCCTAAAAATATCGCCAAGAATTTCTACCTACCTAGGTGTTTCGGTTGTTTCCGACTTTGCCATTCATCCAACAGCCCCCGCGTATCGCGCTGGCTTTGATCAGGACAGAGATGTCTATGAAATGATTCACGACTTTGGGGAAAGTTGCCAAGTCTTGGAACGGCAACTTGAGATGTTTGCGAGCTCTGTCCGACAACTTGGCTCGTCCTTGGGGTTGTACAAGGGCGCTCGCGAACTCGGACAGCAATTATCGAGTGTACGACATCTCCTAGATGATGAAGCTCAGATCGAACGCCTGTTCAATCGGACTCTCAACAAAACCCCACAAACTCCGTATTATCCGGCCGAGACCTGGGTGCACAGGGACCTTGAGCGCTTGGTCAACGCCGTCGGCGTTTTTTCTCAAGCATGGGACGACTTTCCGGAATTTGTAACAGACAACGAGCGGAGACATTGCCTCGTTGCTCTCGAGCAGCATTTACTGGTACAAACCTCTTACTGTGCAATCAACAAACCTCATTCCACCACAGGTGTGGCTTAACCTTCTTGGACCCTACGGTTCGTCGAACAGTCGATGGTGTTGCTCATTCGCTCATTCGGGCAGAATATTCCCCGGAATTCCTTCGTTGTGTGCGAGAACTCTTGTTTGACACAAACATGGAACTGGGAAACGTTACCCGACGCCTTTGCGACTTTGTTGAAACTGGTAAATAAAAGTCATTGACGCGGACTACTCTGATATTTTTCCAGGTGTGCATGAAATAAGTTACGCGCAAAAACATACGACACAAATTCTCCTGAATTCTGCCACCATTGCCACCTTCTTTTCGGCTGTTACAGGTGTGGACGGGCGTATATTCACTTAGAGATAACCTGATGCCTTTCCAAGTGTCAACAATTCAGTACTCATTCGCAGACATCACCTCCCCTCTGCAAATCGCTGTGAACACCCTATGGTTCAGTTCTCTCGTTCTCAGCGTTTCCTCAGCCATCAATAGCTTGCTCGCGATGACTTGGAGGCAAGCAATATAGTAAGCGATTTGTTTTGCGTGAAAAGCTGCGAGATCTCATGTACCGAACAGCAGTACACCTCGGCGTCGAGTTCCTTGGTGGGTGAGGATCTGGTTCAAACCAGCTCCAATTATCCTCCTTTCGATGTCCGTTCTGTCTTTCCTGGCGGGCCTCCTTTGCTTTGTTTTCTTACTCAGAATCGGATCACCAAGGTGGTCGTCTCGACTCTCATGGCTATCGTTGCCCTTGGGTTAGGATCCATTTCCGTGTGGTAACTCCACGTCTGTTCGCATTTATGAAGGTCATTTATCTCTATGTAGGTTTGCTTGGGAAAGATGGGACTTTTCTCGCCTTCGCCGACAACTATGGCTCCGTGAAGCGCACGAGAAATTTGAAAACACCTGGGGAATGTTTTTGTATGAATATCTCGTCTGGAGACCCCTGCCGACCTCACTACCTACGCGTTCGTTCCCCCGGCCCTCTATTTCCGCGAGCGTCGAATCCCCTACATCAATAGACGGGTCTTTTGGTGTCCAGATCCTTGGGCTCTCGCGGATGGGTTCAGGGAATAGCGCGGTGGGCTATTCTGATACCGTGTTCTCAGAACTTGGTCTCCAAAGAGTACTCACGGTGGGCAAGAATGAAGACGCAGTGCAGCACGTTCGTCATGTCCAATTTTCCTCCAAAGGAAATTGGTTCGCCGCGTCTACTCGTTCTATATGTTACATCTATCGAGTCGAGGTACGTGTATTGCTCCCATAAAGCTTCATCACTTGATACTCCTCACAGCCGCAGATGATACTGCACCAGGCTCTGATGCATCCGTTTGGTCAAATCAGACAGCTGGCCTGGTCCCCAGATGAAGCTTGGTTTCTCATCCGCGTCAGTGGTGGCGTCGAGTTGTGGGAGGTCAGGCAGGTAAGAATATTGACAAATCTCATTGTCGCTCGCTGAGCCAAATCTGCAGGACAAGCTGAAAAAGCGGCACAAGGGATGGATCGGGAAGGCCATCAAAAAGATCCAATGGTTGAGCAATTCAGCTTTCCTGGTACTGACCGATGAAAGCCTCATTCAATTTGTGAGCATTCTTCGTTCACAGCTTTCCGGTCGGCTCAATCACTCCAGACCATTGAGGATGGCGGGCATCTGAGCCGCGATCAGGTACTTGTGTTTGACACGGACGTCTACACCTTTGCGGTAGTCCCGCCAGGAGATTGTGTCCTCGTCGTTGCGGGGCATAGGTCCCGAACACATGAAGAAATACGTTTTCCGCGACAACCAATCCGATCCGTGGTAAGTTACCAGCTTTCTACCGGCAAATTGGTGGGGTAAGATATTTTTCTTTCGCCAACTTTCGCTCTTGCTGATCGACGCAGGTCATTCCCTTTACTCCGGGATGTCCGCTGGATGGATGTTTCATCCGATGGTCGAGTTCTGCTGGGGTTTGGGAATCAGGCACCGCCGGAATTGTGGTCCTTTGAGAGTGGTCGGATATCCTTCAAGCATTGTTTCTCGGGTGTTGGCAAAGAGCGTTTTGCCGGGCGTCCTCATTTTGTGGGTACTCGGGATGAGTTTGTGGCTTGTGCGACCTCCGGTGCGTGATTTTCCCACCCAGGAGTAGAATCGAGCTTGACGTCTACAGGTGGATCTATTCGAATATGGAGGAGGGATGAGGGGAGCCTCCTGAATTCAACTCTCCCGGCGATCGCCATCAGTGACCATGATGTCGATCCCAGGAAACCTGCTGCTATTCCGATTATGACATGGAACCCGGGAAATGCGATGTTTGCGTCTTCAGCTGGTGCAGAAGTGCAGCTTTGGGCGGTGCAACGGGGCCAGCTTCAGCAATAGTCTATTGATAGTCTACCAACCATGTATCGTGATCAGAACAATGGAACGAAAGGCGGATCACAACAAAAGGCGGGGATCAAACAAGATGCAAACAAGCTGCAACAACCCCTAGCACCGCACAAGAATGTCATTGTCCCTGTCTTTCTCTTTCCTTCAACCACTTCCACCATGCTTTGTTCAGCGAACAGATTCCCTTTGCCTGTAGGCACGTCCTCTCCGGGCCACCGATTCTGTGCTCATTTTCTCTAGGGAGCACCTTCCACCTGCCTCCTGGACACCGCAATTGTCCCTCTCCCGTCTTTTGTCCTCATAGTCGCCTTTGGAGTGTACTACTTCTACTTCCGGAGGCAGACTACGCCTAGTACCTCGATTCCAATCAAGTGGTTGCACATCACCTACCTCGTCCTCGTCGCTGCACAAATTGCGATGTCTGTTCTTGAAATCATTCGCCTTGCCCTCGAACAGTTGGGAGTTGGGCTACTTCCAGTCAATACAGTCGCCCTCCTACTCGTCTTCACCGTACTGTGGCGCGAGCGGGCAAGTCGGACAAAGGCCATGATTTCCGTTGAGTCCTCCGCACCGGATCCCCGCTCTGTACACTGAACGTTTCGCAGATACTCGCCGTGTATTGGTTCTTCATGGCTCTATTCGAGCTTATTAAAACTGTACGGTTGCATCGACTGGAGACTTTGCACCCCAACACGGCCAACAACTCGCGCTACCCGAGCAGCGACCAGTTCCTCGACAATGCAGTCATGGTGCGTGTCTTGCTGCCATCTCGCCGCCACTGCTCATTCGTTTCAGCTTGTCCTGTATGCACTTTTTTGTGGAACGGAAATCGTCAATTTCTTCTTGTCGCGGCGTCAAAGTGCGGACTGGAATAAGCAGGGGTCGAGTGTATGATAGTTCGTGTATCCTTGTACCATTGAATGTGTATTTCTGTTTCTTGGGATCATGTCAGCCACCCAACACCTCTTCTCTCTGTACACCCACCACTACACCCTCGTTTCACCCACACTCGCTGCTACCACTGTCCTTACTCTTCAATATGTGGCGTAGAGAAGACCTGGCGTATTCGATATTTGGCAGTCCCTTGATTCTCGACGTGGGGCCCACTATCAACGGCGAGATTATCCGCGTCCGAGTCCAACCCATAAACACTATCAGCGGTGAGACTTGGCCATTCAGAAACGCGCGCTGGACTGACGCTTTCCTTAGTGACCGCGCTCGTCATCAGTCTCCTCCTCTTTTTGTGTTTCATGTGGTTCTACCTGTACCCTCTCTTCCGCGAACGCCGAGCCCGCGCAGCCAGAGACGCCGAACAACGTGGATCGTCGGACGAAGAAACGACCAAGCTTCTCTCCTGGCTACACTTTCGTTCGCGAGAACGCTTTTCGACGCATGACGCGAAAGAGGATTACAAGATATCGAGTGGTTTCCCAGTAGCCCCGCGCCTGAAGCGTCAGCCCTCCTCCTTTGCCCGCGGTTCACTCATTCCACATCTATCGCCTGGCACCCTGACGCCACCCCCACCGGCATACGCGTCGCAACCCAGCAGTCCCTTGAACGATTTCCGTTTCCCGCCGCCCCTCAGCTCTCGAAGCCCGTCATTGACGCTCCCATCCCCGGCCTTGCCTGCGTCTTCCATCCCTGGCTCGAAATCGTCCAGCATCCCGCGCGTTCAGTTCAATCAACTCGGCATGCCCAGTCCCAGGCGGCCCCAGGCTGCTGCATCGCAAGGACTAGGACCTCTAGGCCGCAGTCGCAGTGGCACCTTTCCGTCCTCGACGCTCGCGCTGCGTCCCGTTATGGCGCCTCGCTCTGTTTCGGCCAATACAGTCAAGGCGGACATGCACATTCCGTCGCGTGCTCGGGTTTATGTTGCAGGGGAGGGCGATGTGAGACGTGTTGCGCTTCCTCCGGGCATCAGTTTGGCGGCACGAGGGCGTGTTCTTACGAATAGTCGTGTTCCGTTGGGCAATGGGCAGCCGTTCTGAGAGATAGTTTCTGTAGGGTTTTATATGATACACTTGGAAATACAGTATGCCTTAACGATCCAGCGCCGGATTATATGCGTCCTCGTCAAACTCCCTGCCACGCGTAACCCTACGTGAAGGAGGAGCCATGTTCATATTTCCTCCACCGCCGCCGCGCATACTGGACGACATGCCCATGCCAGGCTGCATGCCCATTGAACCAAGGTCGGGGCTACCCATGCCCATAGCTCCCATTGGCATGCCACCGCCCATGCCACGCATCATTCCCATGGGCGAATCCATTCCGCCCATACCCATGCCGCCCATCCTCGCGGGCGACTGCTGCATTCCGTTGCTGTTGTAATACCCTGATTGAGCGACGTTGCCGGGAGTGAAGGGCACGCCGCCGCCTGCATAAGGGCTTCCACGGATGTTGCCCATGTTTGGCGGCATTCCACCGCCAGGAGTCCCGGGATACCCAGGTCCAGGGCCATACGGGCCGCCCCCACCGCCGCCGTATGGCCGTTGTGGCGACTCGCGAGCCATTCCCATGGGCTGCACGCTTTGTAGATGCAAGTCGCGTTCACGTTCTCGTTCTCGTTCGCGCTCTCGTTCCCTCTCGCGGTGAGCTTGCTGAGCCTGTTGGTGTTGTTGTTGGGCCTGCTGGCGCTGCTTCTGCTCTTCCGCGTTCTCAGCGTCCGTCTGCTTCTTGACGGCTTCAAAGAGAGGTGTCGAGTCGTAGTACAAGTCAGAGTATTCGTCCACGAGGAATCTACAGAGTAGTCAATATACACTCTGCAAAGTGCTGTAGGACACGCACTGTTGAGTGCCTGTATCCCACTGTGGTCCCCGTTCTGCTCGGGCTGTTATTAACATCGAGTTCCATTCTGACGCGCTTTCCTGCGTATACGACGATGGGAAGACTGCTCAAAAGTGGTGGTTGGGAGGAAAACGCACAATGGCTTGGTTCAGTGCTGCTGCCGATTCGCTGTTGGGTTGGTAAATGTCGGCTCGAATGTTTTGGGCTCGAGACTGGGCTTCGACTTCAGCGGCTAGCTTGGCACCGACGCGCTGGGCGTTGTGTCGTGGGGCACGGATCTTTATGGACTTTACTGGTCGTCCGGGCGCCATTTGAGCTCAGTGGTTGATGTCCGAAAGAAGAAAGTTAGACGCTCGTTAAACGCCCACCACCTCATTCTTCCTCTTCGTGCAATTATGCATTTGCTGGATATCCACGACATGAACCGCCGACTGCTCAAATATTACCCGTCTCTATCAACTCCGACGCTCTGACTCGACGGGCATGCGGAAATCTGGATCTTTTGTGGGTCCAATGCCAGATGCGAGAAACAATGCAGCGGGCACAAGGCACCCTCGATTTAGAATAAGCGCCCGAAGGCGCCGGTTTACGGCCACTGTCCCACAGCTTCTCCAGCTTCCCCTCGTACAACCAGGATGGCTAACCCAGCCCGTAAAGCCAGGCTGGACAAGCTCCTACAAGAGGTCCTCAATGGCAGGCAGAAACTTTCCGCGCAGAACAATCCCACCTTCATCGAGGCCATTTGTGTGCAGTCGGACGCCCCGACCTGTATCAACAGCATCATTTCTCTTCCAGCGGGGCTCAACTCGATCCAGGAGTCCATGCGACTCGATCTCTCGGCCAAGTTCTTCAATGGCCGAGCCACCGAGCTTCTAACTTATATGCAGACACCCAGTCTAGCCAATATCTCGGGTGGCAGCTTTCTGCATCAGGTCATAGTGAAGATAGTGGAACCTCCAATCTTTTGGGTTCAGTTCACTTCCGCTTTCCAAGCGGGTCAGCTGCAAGACGATGCTCAGCGCTGTTTCGCCTGGCTACTCCTCCATATGATTATTACGACATCCACTTCAGCCAACCCATACCTCGATTTGGCGCGAGATTCAACAATCATTGACAAGATCCTCGCGTCTCCTGTCCCCGAAACCGTTGCGTTGGGTCAGCAAATCAAGGCATTTCGCGATACGCGCAATGCCGCTACCACTGCCTCAGGTGGCTCCCTGCCAGGGGGGCGTCACGATAATGACTTTGAAGACTTTCGTGCGATCGCTATCCTTCCCACTGCAGACGAAATGGCCTACACAAAGTCGTCGTTCCTCCGTTCGAGCTTCGAGTTGGACGATCCTGATAGTATCGATTCGCGTTCGTCTATCTATTTGGACGGCCAGTTCAGGTTGCTTCGCGAAGATATGCTGTACGAGATGAAAGAGGAAGTTCAGCTGGCCCTGAAGAAGAAGAAGGGTCGCTACCGGGGAATGATCATTGACGGCTTCACCGTCGACGGCATTTATGGCGGACCAGATGGTCGACGTTGCAAATGGGGCATTGCCCTGAAATGCACCAAAGATTTGCCCTTTTTCGATCAAGTCAAGCCAGACGAGCGCAAGGCTCATCTCAAGACTCTCGGTCGTAAACTGAAGCATCAATCCCTGACATGGTGAATGATATTTGTAGCAAACGATGTGTTGGACTAATGTCGTGCCCTAGTCTCGTTGTCGATGGCGAAGTGGTGGCCTTCCCTACCTTCTACCGTGAAGACGAATTGTTGTGCCAGAATCCCCCCACCCTTGTCATTCAGCTCGACGGAGACGTCACCACGGCGAAAGTTCTTTTACGCCTGAAGACGGCGAAAGATATCAAGTTGATCCAGATCGATACCGCCATTTTTGCATTCGAGCCCGTTTTGAAGGCGCTGCAAAGCATGCAGAGCGTACCCCTTTCTCCTGAACTGCTGTTCTGGACCCCGAACGACAACCTCCGGGAGCCAGTGCGTTCTCCGTCTCGCATTGTTAATGCACTTCGTTCGGACCCTCGCTGCGATGTGGGAAAGTTGCTGAACACGGGAAAGTCTATTGTTCTTGATTCCTCCCAAGCGGCGTCGCTGCTTTCGGCACTAACTCAGAAGGTTTCATTGATTCAAGGGCCTCCAGGTGAGTGTGTTCTACTTATCCGAACATGTTGTTGACTTGAATCTCAGGTACCGGCAAGTCGTTCATCGGTGCATTACTCGCCAAGGCTCTAGTCGATGGCACCAGGCAAACCATCCTCGTGGTTTGTTACACGAACCATGCATTAGACCAGTTCCTCGAGGATCTCGTCAACATCGGCATCGCTGATGATAAGATCGTACGCGTCGGCGGCAAGGCCAATTCGCAAATGGAGCGCCTGAGCTTGTTCAATCAGGCTGCTGCGTTTAGGCGATCGAGCGAGGATTGGACAGAAATCGATGCCTTGAAATTTCGAGCGCAGGGACTGTACAGCAGCCTCGGCACTGCCTTTGAACAATATTCATCGTCTAATCTGTCTAATTCGGCTCTGCTGGATTATCTCGAGTTCGAGGACTCGACGTTCTACGAAGCATTTTTGGTACCTTCTGCCGACGAAGATGAGATGACGATGGTCGGGAGATCGGGCCAGGCCATACAGAGAGACTATCTTCTACTCCGGTGGATCCAGGGGCGCGATGCTGGAGCTCTCCGCCATCATTCATCCGTGCTGGAGTCTCCAGATGTTTGGAGGATGCAGAACAAGGCTCGCCAATCAAAGCACCAGTCTTGGAAGCAAGCAATATTGGAGGAGCAAATTCAGCGCATTATCACCTTGGCACGGGAGTACGATGGAACGCAGACGGAACTGGCGCGAAAGTTCACTGCCAACACGGTTGCGACCTTGCGCAGCAAGCGCATCATCGGATGCACCACCACCGGTGCGGCCAAGTATACCGAGTCGATACAGCAGGCGTCTCCGGGTGTTCTCCTTGTCGAAGAAGCTGGCGAGATCCTGGAGAGTCATGTGTTGACCGCGCTAGGCCAGAAAACTGACCAGCTCATTCTAATCGGTGATCACCTGTAAGCGTTCGATATCTGCATGTTTCTCGCAGTATCTGAACTTTTCACAGACAGCTGCGGCCCAAAGTGAACAACTATGCACTCACTGTTGAGAAGGGCGATGGCTATGATCTGAATGTGTCCATGTTTGAACGTCTGGTGGTGAAAGGATTCCCGCATCAGACATTGCACCACCAGCATCGCATGCGCCCCGAGATCTCTGATCTCGTCCGCCAACTCACCTATCCCCATCTCGTCGATGCGCCAAAGACCTCCAACCGGCCTAACGTTCGCGGACTGCGCGATGTCATCGTATTCATCAACCACGCTCGCCCCGAGGATGAATTTGGCGAATTGTCCGATCGTCGCGACATGGGATCCACAACGTCCAAGCAAAATACGTTTGAAGTCCAAATGGTCTTGAAGATCGTCAAATACCTCGGGCAGCAGGGTTATGGATCAACCGATATTGTCATCTTGACACCGTACTTGGGACAACTGTCGCTACTCAAGTCGTCCTTGGCGAAGGAGAATGATCCTATCTTGAACGATTTGGATTCCAGCGAGCTAGCCAGGGCCGGGCTTTTGATGCAGGGTGCGTCCAAGATGCACAAAAAGCCCATCCGGCTTGCCACTATCGGTGCGTTCATTTCATAGTACTGTGGATGAGAATTAACGTGGAAAACAGACAATTATCAAGGGGAGGAAAGTGACATCGTTGTCCTAAGCCTCACGAGAAGCAATTCCAATCACGACATTGGGTTCATGTTCTCGCCCGAACGTTTGAATGTACTCTTGTCCAGGGCACGCAACTCCTTGATCATGATAGGAAATGCGTCGACATTCGAAGGTTCGCGGAAGGGCAAGGCGATGTGGACGAAGCTATTCGACATGCTTCGAGAACAAGGACATTTCTATCAAGGTCTACCGGTGCATTGCGAGAGACACCCCGATCGGAAGGCCCTTCTACGTCAACCTGATCAATTTGAGGCAGAGTGTCCAGATGGCGGATGTCAGGAACCATGGTACGGAATGAACTGTTGTTTTCTTGCTTTCTTTTTCCCTGATATTTCCGGCGGTAGTAAAATTCTACTGGTCTGCGGTCACCCTTGCCCTTTGAAATGCCACCAAACCGGGGATCATTCGAAAATCCCATGCAAGCATCCGATCACGTGGAAGTGCGAACAGGGGCACGATCAATTTGCAGATTGTCACAAAGCTGCCCGACAACGCCAGGATCAATGCCCAAAGTGCGCTGCCGACGCGAAAAAGGCCAAATCAAAGCTCAAAAGGGAAGCAGAGGAACGCGAGCGAAAGCAACAGCGGGAAGCGGAGCAGCTTGCTCATGAGGAGCGCATGGCAGAGGTTCAAGCCAAACTTGATCAGGAGCAGCAAGCAGTTCAGAACGCCCGTCTGGCGGAGGGGAGAGCACAAGCCTTGCGTCAGATGCAACAGGACTTGCGGGATGCCTTGGACAATGCCGCGCGGCAGAGGAAGAAGGACGCCGAGGATGCCGCAGCACAGCCGCCGCCGTCTACACTCTTCCAGTCTTTCCAGACTTCGTTTTCTTCTTCGGGGTCGTCCCCAGCACCGACGAAGGCATCTCGGAGCTCATCCAAACCCACTAGCGCGCCGGTACCAGACATGACTCCGTCGCAGGAGGAATGGGACCGCCAAAAGCGTGTGGAGGGTGCCAGAAACGATGCCATTGATGCCATCATGGGTATGATCGGTCTGGAAGATGTCAAGGCTCAAGTCCTGCGCATAAAGCAGAAGATCGACGTCGCGAAGCGCCAAGGTGTTCGATTGAACGATGAGCGATTCAATATCGTATTCCAGGGTAACCCTGGCACGGGTTTGTTTTTGTTTGTACTGGCTAAAGTTGCACGTCTCTAAATTCTCTCAGGGAAAACCACGGTCGCCCGCCATTACGCCAAATTCCTAGCATCCGTCGATGTTCTTCCCGGTAATAAATTCATCGAGACAACTGGCTCCCGCCTCTCAAACGAAGGAGTCAAAGGCATCCAAGATCACCTTACACAGATTGAGGAGGCGGGCGGCGGTGCGATCTTCGTTGACGAGGTCAAATTTCGCCATTTTCTATTGAGTCCTTGACTCAATTTCTCTTCCAGGCCTACCAGTTAACCAGTGACTATGGACAAGGCAAACAAGTTTTAGACTTTCTTCTCGCGGAAATGGAGAACAAGGTTGGGACGATCGTGTTCATGTTCGCAGGCTACAAGAAGCATCTCGAGAGTTTCTTCGAGCACAATCCGGGTCTTTCCAGTCGGGTTCCCTATGTCCTCAACTTTGAGGATTACATCGATGAGGAGTTCCTGAGGATGTTGGAGCAATATGTCCACAAAAAGTTCAAGGGTTCCATGAAGATGGAGGATGGCCCACGTGGATTGTACGCCAGAATCGCTGTTCGTCGACTGGGACGAGGCAGAGGCACGGATGGGTTCGGCAATGCACGGGCCTTGCAGATTGCGTTCACCAAGATCCACGAGCGTCAGACTACGCGTCTGCAACAAGAGCGAAAGCACAAGATCTGCGACGATTTCCTTTTGACTAAGGAGGATATCATCGGCCCAGATCCTTCCCTTGCAAGCAAGGAAAGTGCCGCTTGGAAGAAGCTTCAAACTTTGATCGGCCTCGATTCCGTCAAGGAAACTGTTCGGACTCTCATTGACCGTCTCATATCAAACTATGAACGGGAGCTCCAAGAGCTGAAGCCAGTCGAAACTTCTCTCAACCGTGTCTTTTTGGGATCACCTGGAACGGGCAAGACTACAGTTGCCAAACTGTACGGACAAATCCTGGCCGACCTGGGTCTTCTGAGCAAAGGAGAAGGTGTGATTCGTTACTGCAATCTTGCCCCCTGGCTAACTTGTTCAGTGGTTGTAAAAAACCCTTCGGATTTTGTTGGAGCGTTTATCGGGCACAGCGAGAAGAACACGAAAGCCATTCTGGCAACCACTGTCGGCAAAGTACTAGTAATCGATGAGGTCGGTTGGTTCTGTCAAAGTATGCGATGCCTTGTTTACCAGAGGTTTGCAGGCGTACATGCTTTTCAGTTCCGGAAAACACGGTATCGGAGACGAAAGTGATTCCTTCAAGACCGCTGTCATCGACACCTTGGTCGCTGAGATCCAGAGCGTACCGGGAGAAGATAGGGCCGTGTTACTCTTGGGTTATGAGGACAAGATGCGGGAGATGTTCCAGGTATGTGTCCACTTCGCTCGCACCATCTTTGTTTCATTCAGGGTGATAGAATGTGAACTCCGGCCTCTCTCGTCGATTCGCAATCGAAGATGCATTCCGCTTCGAGGATTTCACGGAAGACCAGTTGCGTGAGATCTTGGATCTCAAGTTGAAGGAGCAAGACTTGAGCGCTACGGACCCTGCCAAGATTGTGGCGCTCGAAGTGCTCGCAAGAGCTCGCATGAGACCCAACTTTGGCAATGCCGGCGATGTCGAAAACCTTCTGGGGCAAGCAAAGACCCGACACGCCACCCGACAACGGGCATTGCCGCCTAAGGATCGACAAATCGACATCGTTTTCGAGCCCCGTGATTTCGATGCTGAGTTTGACCGTGCGGCAAACGCCTCCGTGAACCTCGACAAGTTGTTCCAGGGCATCGTGGGATGCGATCATATCAAGGAGAAGCTGGGAAACTACCAACGGATAGCAGTCGTTGCGAAAGAACGAGACATGGACCCTCGGCAGCTGATTCCCATGAACTTCGTTTTCAAAGGGCCTCCTGTTCGTCGCATTCATCAAGTATTGATCTAATACTGACTTCATCCAAGGGAACTGGAAAGACGACGATTGCCCGCAAGATGGGCGAGGTGTACTACGATATGGGACTCCTCTCAACCAAGCAAGTGCATGAATGCTCTGCTTCCGATCTCGTCGGCCAACATATCGGTCACACGGGCCCAAAGACGAAACAACTCTTCGAGAAGGCCCTGGGGCAGGTTCTCTTTATAGACGAGGCAAGTTTTGTCTAGGAGTGACGATGTCTCGTAACACATCTTTTTGTACAGGCATATCGGCTCGGTGAAGGATGCTTTGCCCAGGAAGCCATTGATGAGTTAGTCGGCATCCTGACACATCCCACCTTCCAAGGCAAAGTGCTTGTGGTCTTGGCGGGTTACGACCAGGACATGAACAGCCTCATGGCCGTCAACACTGGTTTGTCGAGTCGCTTCCCCGAGGAAATCATATTCAAGCATATGGATCCCGATGCGTGTCTCGAGGTGTTGAAAGAAGCCCTGGGAAAGCAGACGATCGTACTGAACGAACTCGCCGACAAGAACAGTGCTGCGTATATGGAGATGTGGGAACTCATCGAGAAGCTTTCCAAGCTTCCTTCGTGGGGCAATGCGCGAGATATGCAGACCTTAGCGAAACAGATGGCTACCATAGTCCTCACCGGCGTCGCCAACAGTTTCATGAAGACGTTGTGGAGGAACGCGCAGCTGACATTGTCGGCCAAGGATGCTATCAAGTGTATGCAAACAATGTTGGATGAACGACGGAGCCGGGCTGGGAACGTCAAGTCCAGAATGTCCACCACAAGCGGGAATTGGATGCCTCCTGCTGCACATTCATCACCACCTCCCACACGGGCGCCATCGATGTCGACGTCCGCTAGCACTCAGCAGCCTTCCTCATCTCAGAACGCTCCCACATCTCAGAACACTCCGACATCTCAGAACGCTCCTTCATCAACACCACCACCGCCCACCATGTCGGAAGTCCCCAGCAGCTCAGTGCAGCGGGACAATGGCGTTTCAGATGAGATCTGGCGGCAATTGGAAATAGACAAGGAGGCCGCCAGGAACGCATTGAAGCTGGAGCAGGAAGAGATTGAGCGAAAGAAGCGGGAGCTTGAGGAGGCCAAGAAACAGGAGGCCCTGAAGCAGGAGGTGCAGAGAGAAGCCGAGAGGGCTAAAGCTCGCACGTTGGCCCTCAAGCGGTGGCTGCTGGAGCAGGAGTTGGCACGGAAGCAGAGAGAGGCGGAAGAGCGACGCCAGCGAGAGGCAGCTGCTCAGAGGGCGCTGCAGCAGATGGGCGTTTGTGTTCAAGGTTTCCAGTGGATCAAGCAAGCGGGAGGTTACAGGTGCGCTGGGGGGTATCACTTTATTACGGACGAGCAGGTGAACCGGAGGATGTAAGCTGTAAATTAGTGGTCGTCTGTAAGAAATCGGAAAGTCTGCGAAAGGCAGTTGGCCGTCCATACATAACTTTGCCAAACAACACGCGCCTATTCATGAACACCGACGCGCGAGGGGCTCCGGTCCTTACACCCGTTGCGTCGGGCAGCATCGTAGCTCCCCGTTCCACAAACTCCTCCCTCGCCAACTCCCTCAACGCCCAGATTGAAGATCTAGTCCAGCGCAACAGGTACACCAACCACGCCCCCTCCCTCTGCGTTATCACCAAACTATATGATCCAGGAGCTTCGAACACACGATCCACAAACTCCGCGAGGAAAAAGACCGCGATGTTGAGCGCGCACGGCGCGAGATTCAAGACATGCGGAAGGAATGGACGGCTGAGCGCACCTCCTGGCGGGAAGGCACTAATAGGTTATTGTCCAACCACCACCTTGCACATCTCAGGCTCAGCGCCAAGCTCTCTACATCTGAATCCGCGGTGCTCAAGGAGATGGAAGTCATCAGGCAGGAAAAGGTCGCGCGGCTGCATCGTGACTTTCAGATTACGATGTTTGGAGTACGGGAGACAGAGTTGGAGATGAGGATTGAGGAGTTGGAGGAGGATTTGGTGGAGGCGAGAAGGGGCAAGGAGACGCGCGATGATGAGGTGGGCGAGCAAATCCAGGAGCTGGACGAACAGATTACCGCTCTCGTTGAGGAGAGGTCGGCTCTCGAGGTACGCCCTTCTAATCTAGATAAAGAATGAACTAACAACTTTCTAGACAGAACTACTCGAACTCCGCGAAAACAATAGTCGCCTTCAAGTCAAATCCCAATCTTCCGAAACCAAACTCGAACGCTTAACCCTCCAAAACCAGGGTCTGCAATCCGAGAAAACCGACGTCCAACGGCTGAACGATGAGCTCAAGCTTACCAACACCGACCTAAAGCGCCAAATGGACCGATGGCAAAACCTCGAGACCAAAGGCGGTGAGGAGGTCGAGACGCTGCGGAAGCGACGTCTTGAACTCGAGGTTCAAGTCAAGTCCCTCGATGAGAGACTTGACAAGAAGGACGCCGAGTTGAAGAAGGTGAAAGAGAAGATGGCGGCGTTGAAGGAGGACTATGAGGTGAGTTTAATTTTATTCTTTTCGGTGTCACCAACAACTACGACAGCAACGCGTACAAGCGCAAGAGGAAGAAGCGCAACAAGCTCGGACCGAAATCTCCAAAGCTCACAAGCTCGTTGAGCGTCTACGGCGTGACATCGATGCCCAGAAGAAGAAGACTCCCCAACGGAAGCCAGATTCTCCGAGTATATCAGAGGACGAAGTGGCCAACGACTTTGCCGAAGATCCACCCCCTTCCTCTCCGCCGGCCAAGGCGTCCAAGACTAGGAGCAAGAAATCTCAACCAGTCGCTGGTCCGTCCACGCTCTCAGACGACCCTGACATTGAGGAGATTCCGAATCCGAAAGGAAGGACGCGGACACGGACGAAGGCTGAGGCTGCTGAGGGGGGGCCGAAGAAGGCGAAAACTAAATCCAAACGAGCTGCCCAGCAGAGCGAAGAGGATGAGGGTGCAAGTGAGGACGAGTTGCCAGCGACGAAGAGCAGTAAGGAGAAGGGCAAGGGGAAGAGTCGAGCTGTGGAGGAGATTGTTGATAGTGAAGAGGAGGAGGAGGAGGAGGAAGTGAAGACTGCTGGGCGGGCAAAGCGGAAGAGGGCCGAGGAGGGTGGTCGCTCTCGCAAACCAACAAATGAAGCCGCGGAACCGCGCCCTACCAAGACAACAGCGGCGAAATCGCGCAAGGCTGCAACTGCGCGTGGCGGCAGCGTTCAGCCACGGGGGACGGCAATTGTTGAGGACGACGGGAGCGGTGGCGAGGAGGAACCAGTGGCGAAGAAGAAGAAGAGGGCGATTGGGTTGTTTCCGTCGAGCTCGCAACCGGCGTCATTCAACTTTCTTCCAGCGGGGGAGGGTGGAGGGTTGGATATTCCGTCGGTGTTGTCGCCAGTGAAGGACTCGGATGTTGTGCCGAGTCGGGCTGCGCCAATAAGTAGAACAGCGTCGGTGATGGGCAGTATTGGAGGGTTATTTGGTGCGAGGAGGAGGTAGAATTTAATCACGATTACGAAAGCATCCATGTTCGCAGCAGCGATACGCCGTTCATCCACCCGGGCTCTGGTCGCACGTTATTCGACCTCGACCTCGTCAGTCAACCCAGCTGAAATCGCCCACTTCTCGCGTCTGTCCTCGGAATGGTGGGACGAAAGCCCGAGTGGGGAGTTTAGTTTTTTGCATCAGATGAATCCTGTGAGGGTGATGTTTATACGGGAAAAACTGCTTGAAGTGGCCAGGGATGAGCAGGAGAATCCGCCTCTGAATGTGTTGAGGGGAATGGAGGTGCTGGATGTGGGGTGTGGGGGTGGTCTCTTGTCGGAGGTACGTGCCATGGTGTCCTCCGATTACACTGGCTCATCTGGAACCAGAGTCTGGCACGGCTTGGTGCAAAGACTCTCGGGATAGATGCGTCAGAGGCGAATATCTCGATAGCGAGGCTGCATGCAGCGCAAGACCCTGGCTTTACCTCTTCCCTCTCGTATCGACACACGCCTGCCGAGGCTCTATTGGCAGAGTCGGACAAGCGGTACGATGTGGTGTGTTCGATGGAGGTGCTGGAACATGTGGATAATCCTACAGGCTTTTTAGATACGTGTGCCAAGCTGGTCAAAGTGCGTGTCGTTCTCTTGAATTAAATTCCCTCAGCTAATAGGAATCAGCCTGGAGGCCATCTCTTCCTCTCGACCATCTCACGCACTGCGCTAGCATATTTCCTCACCATCTTTATGGCTGAGGATGTTCTGCGCAAAGTTGCACGAGGGACCCATACACATTCCAAGTTTATTCGACCGGAAGAGCTCACCGAGTTCTTCCGCACGTATCCCAACACGGAGTCGCCCTGGGTACGAGGGCAGCCGACGAGGACGCAGGTGGAAGTGAGGGGTATGGTTTACAACCCGTTGAGTTCGAGCTGGATACTCGCTCCGAGGGATGCCTGGGGAGCGGATGGCTGTAATTATGTTTTCTGGGTCAGAAAGCCGAATATTTAAGCATATTTTACACGCCCTCGAGTCATGCATGGGTGCTCCGGGACGCCTGCGAGTAATGCACGGGGACATCGTGATCCCGCAGGCGCGTGAAAAGTTTGAGAAAACGTGATCGTGTACTATCACCTCCTGTCTATTGTCTACCACCTAGGCCTCCGCCGCCCCACCGCCGACCTCCCAACCTCCATTCAAAGGTTCGTTTATTGGCTCGTACCACCATGGTTCGCCGGTCGGCTCGTTTGGCCACTGTCAGTGTCACACCCGTGGAGCAAGACGTCGAGGACGACGTCAATACCGATGCCGACGACGACCCAGTGCCCAAGAGGAAGACAAAGCGCCGCAAAGTTGCAGCACAGAAGGTCATTGAGGAGGAGGACGAGGAGGATGCGGACGACGACGACGACGAACTCGAGTTCGACGACGATGAAGAAGAAATTGCGCCCAAGAAGAAACGGCGCACCAAAGCTAAAACGGTGACCGACACGAAGAAGGTCAGGGGCCGTAGAGGGATTCTCAGCTCGTTGAAGGAGTTTCCGCTGGATGTCTTGTTCGAGGCGCGTTAGTCGACTATGCTCTTCGGTTCATATCTAACTCTTGGTCCAGATATTTGGGCATCTGAGGCCCCAGGATCTCTTGACTCTAGCAAGGACCACTAAGGAGTTCAGAGCTTTTCTAATGACGCGGTCATCCGCGTTCATATGGAAGGAATCCCGTTCTCGTGTTCAGGGCTTGCCCGAAATCACCAACGATCTTTCCGAGCCTCAATATGCCAATCTCGCCTTTGACGGCCATTGTCACGACTGCCTCACTTCTCCCGTTCAGACCGTTATTTGGAGCGCAAGAATTCGACTCTGTAAAAAATGCATCACCGCCAAGTAAGAGCACCATGAATTCTCTCCAGATTTCCTCCTCAAACGCCTTCCAGTTTCCTTGACCGCAATGGCCTCGATGGAATGCTTGAATGGTCTTTGATTGATCTCGTACCGTCGTTGCACGAGCGTCGAGGTAAGCATGTCCGCTTAGAGCCCTTCAATAAATCAAATCCATTACCAGGCCGTCGTTACAGAATCCAACTGTTTTCCGAGACTCTCGCAAGGCAGCTCAAAGAAGAAACGGGACGGTTCAGAGTGGATGGGACTCTTCAGACCAATGATCCGGAATACATCGAATGGCTCAAGCGTAAACGCGCCGAGGTCAATGAACTCAATGCTGTTAGTCGTTTCTTTCTACCCTTTCTTTATTAAAACCATTGGCAGCATGCAGAACTGTGTGCTGCTTGGGCCAGAGACCGAACTAATGCTCGCAGTGATGAGCTTGATGATGCGCGTGCTGCACGTCTGAACGCGTGAGTCCCTTCTCCCCCATTCAGCACTTGGTAGCTCAGCTCGGACGCAGCATTACGGAACGGCTCACACTGTTAGGATGGGGCGACGAGATTCCGCATCATATGGAATTCCGCGAGCATCGATTGGTCAAACAGCCCAAGGCTCTTACCGATCGCAGTGCGTCCTCTACTTATTCTTCTGCTCGCCATCGAAAATTAATATGTATAGTCTGGGCGAACATCAAAGACCCTCTCATCGAGTTCCTAGCCGAGCAGAAGCAAA
>JARKIF010000330.1:0-27884 GCA_029378245.1 Roridomyces roridus | reverse complement strand
CAATCTGCGCGAAAGTCTCCTCCGATATATGCGAGGTCCCAGGGACTCGGCCGTTCCCGCTGGTTGCATTATCTCGTCGCCGTCTGCGTCAGGCTCGTCGAGCCATGCTCCCTTGAGCGAATGCGCGAGCAGTGGACTTGTATCCATGATGGACGAGGTAGTCGATTACCAGCGTGCGGATGTTTCAGCGATGGGTCTCGCGACATGAAAGGCGGGGTGCGTTAGCGTTAACGCGATTGATTGGCGAGGCCAAACAAGAGGCAAACACTGTCTCTCTCTTCGCGTTCAACTTCAAAGTAACCAAAGCTTCACGTCTTGTTCACGTCCGGCGCCGGTGCGTCGGTCTCTCGGTTTCATGCTGCGCGTAAAATTTCCAGTTACCCAGTGGCCTGGGTTGGAACATTCCTGAACTCTGCTTGACCGGGACAGCAGCTGCAGAAGGTTACGGTCATCGTCGATCCTGCATCCACTGCTGACTATGGCTCTGACTCGCCCGTGTTTCGTGGATTCGGATCGCTCCAGGGCAGCGAAACCTGTCTTGGCACTCAAGTTCGCTATGCGTGAAGACCTCATAGATGCCCTCAAGGAAGAGAGCAGAGTCTACTCTGGCGCACTTCACTCCCTTCAAGGTTAGACGATTCACAAGTTTTGGCGTCCTCTGACTCGGCAGGATCAGGATCTGTCATTCCCCGCTGCTTCGGTTTGTATGTCGGCGTTGGCGAAGAGGATCAGCAGATTGGCTGTCTCGTTCTAGAGCATTTCGGCGAGTTGCATACAACAGCCTTCAGCTTCCTTCCACTAGACTTGAAGTACGTGCCAAATGACCATTCTCGGCCAATTGCTCAACGTTTGAAGAATACGCATAATGGACAGTATCGCCTCGATTCATAGACAAGGGTCAGTACGACAGACGCTACCACATCTGACACTCATTCTCCGTCACTCAGGTTGTATTGCACGGGGATGTGTGTGACATCCTACACTCTGACCTGTCATAAACCAGGACATTTCGCAGAAAGAAACGTACTGTCCAGACGGTGATGTTAGAATTATTGACTTTGACCAAACCGAGTGGGGCCACGACTGCCCAGTCTTGAACTTTTGTCCCGAAGACCACCTTACCTGACATATCTGACTTGCGGGTGCAACTATCTCTTGGAAGTGATTGAAAATTGGAGATATTCAGTTCTGGTCCGTATGTTCTCGTTTTTCTTGCACCTCGACTCATTTTGTCACTAGGCACATAGATGATCTGATCCTTACTATTGTAACCTACTCACGCCGCTATAAACATTTCTTGTTTACATAGATATACACTTCTTGACTATCCTGCTACTTGCTTGACAGCAAACACTCGACCTCAAGTGTGGCCGATGATGTTCCTGGGCTGGTACGGTTCTTCCAAATATTTGATCTCCTCCTCAGTCAATTTAATGTCATCGCAGCTACGAGCGTTGTAAGTGGATTGAGTCCAGAGACCGGACAGCGTACCGATGAGCTCATGAAGATTCTCGAGGGACGTGGTTCCCACAATGGGAGCACAGACACCTGAAAAATCATGGTTGTACAATCTATCAACCATGGTGAAAGTACAGACACACCTTCCTTCGCCAAGACCCAGGCGAGCGCCAACTGTGCCATACTGATTCCCTTCTTCTTGCTGATTTCTTCGACCCTGTTGACAATCTCAGTGGCAGCAAACCGAATCGCTGTAGCGTCCGATCGTCCTTGAGCAAAGGAGTTCAGCGACAGTCTTGTGCATTGGAAACATCCCCACTTGTCGACTGCTCCACGCTTGCTTTGAGCAGAAATCGGACGAGTCAAGAGACCGCGTGCGAGAGGAGACCATGGGATGGAGCCAACTTGAAAGTGCTGCATGCATATTGGCTACTTTGAACAAGAATGGGACAAGGCTAATTACCTTGAGTGTCGGGAACATCTCCCGTTCTTCCTCTCGATACGCCAAACTGAGGGGCTCGATTAGCACCTGGATGTTTTCGCCACCGATCCCTTACCTATAATGGTTCTGCATCGAGATGAACGGGGTGAGGTTGTGTTGGATTGCATAGTCTGGAATGCTATCAGTGAGACCCTTGGAAAGAAGAGGGGACATACTCTGCATTGCGCTGACTGGAAAGGTATTAGTAGGATCTTTTGCTCATGGAGTCAACTTACACTGATACGCCCAGCACGAGCTCATGCCTATATATCGGACCCAGCCGGCCTTGACCACGTCGTGGAGTGCCTGCATCGTTTCCTCAATGGGCGTGTCGTAGTCGAAACGGTGGCATTGAAGGACATCAATATAGTCCAGTTGGAGCCGCGCGAGACTGTGCTTGACCGAATCGAATATATGCTAAAGATGGGTCGCTCGGTGAAAATAGAAAGAATGGGATTGTCAGTGTACCTTGCGGCTGAGTCCGTGTTGATTGAGGAATCCTAGGCAGGATGAGTTCATGTTGAGATGCAGACGTTTGAATTCACCAATTGCGTCGGGGTCATCAGTAGGACCCAAGAACTTGGGGCTGACCGGGAAATAGACCTTAGAACAGTGGTCAAACCAAGCTCAGACCAGTTGAATACTTTCGGACTCACCTTGGTCATGACGACGATTTCATCGCGAGGAAGGCTAAAGGCCTTGATCGCCTTTCCAAGTACCTCCTCAGACCTACAGGAGAATCCGATAAGCTTTCGATCCTCAAGAATGAGAGGGCCAGACGCTCCTTCCAGCAGAATAAACGTTGGCCGTATCAAAGGTATTTATGCCGGCGTCATAGGCCGCCTATCGCGACAAGTTTAGCCTCTGAGGGACGTCACGCCGAGTTACCTTGATATGTTTCAAGCCCTCTTCTTCTTCGAGCACCCAGCTTTGCCATTCCGGGCTCCCATAGCTCATGCATCCCAGAATGATCTGCGAGACTTTGAGCCCTGATGTGCCTGACACGGTTTAGTCACGTCTCTTTTATGCAGATAGTGCAAATCCTACCGAGGCGTACGTATTTCATCGTCTTGGACATGGCAGTGGACTGGTGTGGGCACTGTGAGAGAAGCAAGGGCTGAAGTGCACCCGAGTGCTGAGATAAGCGTGACCGTGCACTGATCAGTGCCTCGCGTGCTTTCGACGCGCCCATACTCGTTCTTCGAACTTCGTGCCATCGTCAGTGATGCACTGCTGAGTATTCAACGCCGCCATCTCAAAATGAGCGGGCCCAATTTGACTATCCGAACCGACTTTGCTCCAGAAATCTATTCAGACTCTCGCACACACCTTCCTCAGGGACCCAATGCCCGCAAGAACCTCACGGCCACCAGAAATGTCCGCCTGCCCAGAGCGACCGCCAGTGGAGGTCAAATGAGCAAGAGTGAAGATGGGTTACGATGCGCTGTTGCAGGGACCGAATGCAAATAAGCCCTGGCGTCTCTTCCCTCCGTCGCTGACCTCGGGCTCTAGACCTGAGAATCATCCGCCTCTATGATCCCGAAGATGACGCCCCCCATACCGAGTACAAGTCCAACGTCGGCTCTGGCGGATACCGTATTGACGCCTCTAGGTAACCGCTGTCTCTTCTTTCAGTCAATTTACCTCCTCCCCGTAGAAACATGTGGGAAGGCAGCGGCCTCAAGACGGACAGCTCACTCACAGACGTTGCTTGGTGTCATGGTTTATTCAACAATAAAATATTGACAACAGCGCGCAACGGAGAACTCATCATGTGGGATTTGAACAAAAGTGGATCGACAAAGTACGGTGAGCACCCTGTGCATAATATTGTATTCAGCCATTGAACTCAGGCAGAACTCAAAACCAAGGACCATCAGCGTTCAGTCCATAAACTGTCCGTGTCGCAGATCGTGCACCACTACTGCATAACTGGGTCCGCAGACGGTGATCTGCGCATCTGGGTATTATTTGCGTTCTGAATGCTTTCCAACATTGACTCTGTTCTAGGACATTCGAGAGATGCAAAAATCCTTGATGAGAATACGTCACCCAACGTCTGTTCGCGCTGTTTGTTTCTCTCCAAGCCCTTCCCAGCCACTTCAGGCCGTCGTCGGACTCGATAATGGCAGCATATACAGGAATGGTTCTAGCTTTCTCTTGTATCATAGTTCTGACTGTTTTCATTTAGATGGGAACTGCGGAGCGGGCAGCGGGGCCAACTCGATCGTCTTCCTGTCGCCCATACCGCCAACGTGACATCTCTCGACTGGTGTTTACCTGACAGCAGCGAACAAACTCCGGGCGAAGCCACAGGCGGGCTGGGTTGGATAGTCAGCGCCGGTTTGGATAGATGTGTCAAGCTCTGGGATCTCAGTCAACCCAACTCGTCCGCCACCAATCCCAATGCATCTGCCGGTCATATCCCTCACAAACCGACTTACACTCTGCATCCCTCCTTTCCTGTCCGACGCGTTTTGTGGCGACCTGGATATGAATGCGAAGTCGCCGTCGTGTCCAATGCAAATGCCGAGTTTGGGAGCGGCAATTTGTCCGAATTTGTAGCGGCACCGTCCTATGCCTCTGCCGCTGGCAACACCGGAGTCATTTCCCACGCGAATGATGGCTCCAGTCGCCCTGCCAAAGAAAGCAAGGACCGCACTGGTGGAATCGGTGATGCTGTGGAAATTTGGGATGTGCGGAGAGGTTGGATTGCCAAGTGGACTGTCAGAGGCTCTTCCAACGAAGGTGGTGCAACCGGTGGGTACTTCGACTTTGCCCGCTTTTCAGCTGACAAGGCGCAGACATTGCTTTCCGTGACTCGCACGCTATCTGGGCCTCTCATTCCTCTGGAATGTTTTCTCAGATTGATCTGCGCGAGGCAACCAAGCCCATTGATGCCATTCCTCGTGTGGCAGCCACATGGGAGGCCTCAGGAACCCTCACATTCGTCGCAGACCCGAACATCCGATGGGAGATGCCATATGATGACATGTATGTACCCTTTCCTTTCCTTTTCATTTATTTCTCTTAATATTTTCTAGTCGTCCTGGTTCCCATCCGACAATCGGAGAGAACAAGAAATTCAAGTCTCTGGGGGACGCTCCGTACTTTCCAGATGCCCAAACGATCGGGTGCTTTACGAGCGAGCACGTGCCCAAGGACATCGAGACCTTCACCAAATTGGCAAGGGCTTACAGGTTTGAAGGAAGCGACCGCACAACACTGTGCGAGATGAATGCACAGGTCGCCTTCCAAGCCGGACAGGATCAAGTTGCCGAAATATGGCTGCTACTCGCATCCGGTCTGTCAGTCCTTGTGCCGGAATCCCCTGCTCCCTCGGATCCAGGCGCTCTGTTACCCACAGCACCTGCTATGATAGCAAGCAACTATACTTTTCCACCCTCCAAGGACGACTCCGGCACGAGCCCGGGTCGCCATAGCTTCAAGGCAATTCCCCTCGAATCTCGAAGCTCGTCCACTTCGAGGAAACTTACGCCGACATCCTCCAATTCGTCCTCACCGCAGCTTCACATCGGTGGCCTTCCTCCCGTGACGCCTCGGCCGTCCTCTCGCTCCGCATACATGGGTCGCCGCCAGTCTGCTGATTCTGGTGTCAGCAATTCTGGTGCAACCAGAAGCAGAAGACCTTCCCATTATCGAAGAATGTCGATGTCGGCCGGCATACCTCACAGTAGCAACGTCAGTCCGAGCAACACACGCCATATCGGTGAAGGAGCACTCGACGACTCGGACTCGTCTTCGTCGGGCAGCATCGACGGAAGTGCCGCGGGCGGTGATGAGGGAACCCATGATGGTGCTCCCACTAGCGATGACGAGAGCGCTGTAATCTCTCCGTCGCTCATAACCGCACGAATGGCAACTGCTACCTCTCATCCGAGTCCGTTGTCCAAGGTTGCAGGGCTTCAACGATGGCCTGAAGACGAAGAGGGCGAGGACGAAGAAACCTCCTCGCCGTCGCCAATGTCCACCGACACGGAAGACGACGAAGATGGTGTGAGAATCAATAGGTTCAAGTCACCTCGTCAACGGACAAAGTCAAAGTCCACTAGTTCTGCACGCCAGAGTGCATCACGTGCATCACGGCTTAAATCCCGTAGTCGGAGTTCCACCCTAGCTTCCTTGGCGGCTCCTCATACCCTGGTCCGCCAATCTTCGCACAGTAGCATTCTCACAGTGACTGCCGGGGACATCTCTTTCCAAGATGTCACTCACGAGACTGGGGTCAATGCAGAAGAAACGTTGAGGGATCTCGCCGATGTCAACCGAAGACAAAGGTCGCAGGCCGTTTCAGACTTTCTGATTGATCAGCAAGCGGGCATGGATGCAAGTCAAACACCTCCAGAAGAGGAAACGAAGCATACGGAACGGAGGATTGAATTCATCAGTTATGAAGAGGACAATGCTCGTGAATTGACTTGGGAGATGTTGCGTGAAGCGTTGGAAATATTCGCGGACGAGGTATGTGAGAAATCTATTTGATTTCTCAAGACTAAATTCAATACCAGGGCGATATCCAAACATGCACCATGCTTGCACTTATTGCACCTCGAGAATTGCGCATAGGGTCGAAGAGAGTTCTTAGGCTGCTGGAAGCATATATCGGTGAATCTTTCAGATGCTCTTTCTTACCAGCACTAAGCCCCATCACCCAGATAACCTGACACGTCTACAATTGCACTCGTGCGCTGCGTATCTGCGCAAATACTGTCAAACCGACGACGTCCGGAATACCACGCAACTGGAGACTACCATCCACACTTCGTGCAGCAGATGCCGAAAACCTTTGGTGCTGCCTGCTGGGACGCGGTCTGGCGGCAAGCTCGTCAAGGGAGGGTTTTCCTTTTGTATCTCCTGCAAGATGTCCTGCGTCACCTGTGCGATTTGGTACGTTGCCCGTTACAATCGGCTTTTAAATGACGGACCTTTTCCAGCCGTTTGCCCGTCCACAAACTCTTATTCCAATGTTCCGTGTGTCATCACGGAGGGCACCAGGATTGTTACCGACGATTCTACCTCGAAAACCCAATGTTGCCCATCCCCGGTGTCAGCGCACTCTCCGAGCCGGAACACAGGGGCCGTAGTAGAGGTCCCACTCCAGTGGACGAGGAAACTGCGACAGGGACTACACAAAGACTCGGTCATCCGTGCGTTTCTGGCTGCGGGCACTGGTGCTGGGCAACAACAATTGCTCTGGATGAAAGGACATGAGCGTGGACATTATGTGGTTTGGACCTTTTCGCCATCCTTCTCCTCTTCCGGATCCTCCGCCACTTCTCGGTTCACCTCGACGCGTTTCCGGTCTCTCAGCTCCATGACTCTGGTACCGGCGGTGAGGATAACCATGATGGGGACAAGCACGATGATGGAGATCATCCCCTTCCGCCAGCGAGGGGCCTCGTTGGCTGGGAAAAACACAATCGGCCACCAGGCATTGAATGCATTGCTCATCACTAGTATAAAATGAGGATTAATGTAATTTTTCGAGCGGGAGCGTACTGTTCATGGCCGCCAGAATAACGGACCTCTCTTGGTCATCGTCTCTGGCAAGATCGTTGCACCACCCAAAATTGGAGGCCTGTCCCGAATACGAGACACTGAGAATGTCAAGTCAAACAAAGGGCCGTTATATCTGGGTAAACACAGACCCGGACAGGTAAAAGGCGAAAAATTTGCCTCCAGTGGAGATTGGAGTGTAAACGAGTAGGATGATCGATGATATTAGCATACACGCCGCGATGAGAAAGTTGACCTGATATCTCTTGTTCGTGTAGTCCGTCCAGAGAGCCTGTGAAAGCAGGTTTGAATGTACTTGTCGGGGGGAAAATCATTGCGCACAGTAAACACTAGAGCGACAATCGCCACGGCGGTCCCACCAGACGGATAATAGTTGATCTGGGAGACGGTGTAAACCGGATCCGTGCTGGACTTCATCCAGAGAGCCATCAATGAGTTGGAACCTATGCTTTCCAGTTCACCGCCGACGATCTAGTGCGTGTCAAAACAGAGTTGGACCCAAGAGAGACGACTTTCCCTGGGGTCCGATAAGCTGAAGCGGTTCAAGTGTTAAAAAAAGCCTACCAGATAAGGCACAGAGCGTAGATGCGCCATCGGCCTAGAACACGACGGATCACACTCCCATCGAGTTTGGTCTTGGGTTTGGGAGGAAGGCGCGATATGGCCAGGCTCTTCTCCTGCGAAACTTGAGATGAAGTCGACCCTGGAGGATAAGCGCGACCAACCTCTGGGGTAAAGTACTTTGCCCTCGTGGTTTGAGGAGTGTCCGGGAAGAATGTGAACCCATACAAGGCGATAGGCCAGGTGATGAGGCCACCTACAGGAATTCAGTGACGACTCGACTTTGATCGAAAGGAATTCACAGATTATGAACAGCCATTTGAAACCTGCGATTCCATGGAGGCCGTTGAGATTCTTGTAAATCGAGGCTGGAAATGGTTGGTAAAAAAAGTCCAAGCTACGAAGATCACGGACCCTGCAAGACACCAGAGAAAATGGTGGCCGCCTGCGCCGAGCTGGAGAAGATGGCACCACGCAGACCGAGTTCGGATTCTTTGTACCAGGAGCCCTTCGAATGGGTGAGAGGGCTACATGTAGCCAAGGCGGCGAACTACCATTATATAATGCTACAAGAGTACTTAGTTGAGCGCCAATCTTTCACGAAAACGAGGAACTCACTGCACCGACAAATGTCGAGGCCTCAGCCATCCCTTGGAAGAACCGAATGACATAGAGATGGCGTACAGAGGTCGCGGCGGCGGTGCACATGGTCAGTGATCCCCAGATGACTGAAAGCGGGTTATTCACGCATACGAGGGGGAAAAGCCTCGACATACTCGTGTTTATGGGAAAGAGAATTCTAGGAGGAATAACATGGAGGGCCAGATTTTGCGGAATCTGAGCAATGGTGTAGCCGATTGTGAACATTGTGTTGACATTATTGAAGTCATGGCCGGTCATATTCAATGCCTCCTTCATTCCAGAGACACTTGAGGCGTCTATCAGCGGAGCCTTGAGAATAAATCCACCGTATGCGTACTAGGCATTCGCGACTGGTGGAAAAGATAAGATTTCAGTGCAGAAATCGGCGGAGAAGCATTTTCTAACGGTTTGCGCGGTCGAGATAGTTGGTGAAATATCTGGTGACTAGTCAAGGGGGTATTGAAAGGAGACGATTCGTGCGCATACTGGAGACAAACGAAGGAAAGGACAAACCAATCAATCTTGAAGAGTAGCTTCCTTTCCTCGTGCGAAGCAGGGCGCATCCCTCTGAATAAACCGCGCATAGCGGTCTTTTCAGGGTGATTTTTGTGGGAGTGAAGGAGGGAGGTCATGGTCCATTCTCAAAAGGCGCGCCGCACATGATATCAGTTGGGTATCAGTGCGCTGATAAGTCAGGACACCGTAATCCTCTCTAAGACCGACACCGCGCTCAGCATCGGGCTTTTGTTTTCGCCAATGGCCCGACGCTGCCTCAAATGCAACTCCTCTTCATCGGACCTCAAAAATTTCCTGCTCACCTGCGAGGAGTAACTGCTGCCTACTCGCGCTTTTTGCGGTACCATTAACTGACTTAGATGCACTCGATCCTGGCACCACGCAACTTGCAGACAGCCACCTTTGACCGAACGGCAGCTGAACGACCTGTTCGCAAAGTTTCTCTTGGCCCGGATGCCAAGACCGTGTCGTGGACCTGTTCTAAATGTGCTTCACGCAAAAAAGTAGGATGCAACTAATAGCAGTAAGTAAGGCGCTGTTGACATTCTGTAGATTCCCCCTTCCTCTTCGGTGTCTATTCTAGATGTCGACCTCATCGGCGAACCCTCTTCACGCAAAAAAGTAGGCCGCAACTGGTAGCAGTAAGGCCCTGCTGACATTTTCTAGGTTCCCCCTTCCTCTTCGGGGTCTATTCTAAATGTCGACCTCATCGGTGGACCCTCGCTGGCTTCTGAAATCGTCGATCTCACCGGAGCTGCTGAAATCGTCGATCTAACCGATGCTCCTGAAATTGTCGAACCCACGCCGACTACTGAAATCTTCAATCTCACCGAGGTTGTTGAAATCATCGACCTCTCTCCGGACTCTCCGTCGTCCTCCATAATCATGGTGGAGCCAGAGTCTGTGCTGGAGCCCGAGTCTGTGCTGGAACCAGAGTCTGTGGTGGAACCAGAGCCAGTGGTGGAGCCCGAGCCTGTGCTGGAACCAGAGTTCGTGGTGGAGGCAGAGCCCATGGTGGAGCCAGAGCATATGCCTGTGGTGGAGCCCGAGCCCATGGATGTCGACGTCGATGTCGCCGAGCCTGAAGAAGAGCCTCTGAGCACATTCCATCTTTTGAAAATCGAGCCGGACCAGAAGCCAATTTCTCTCCTCCTCGGCAATGTTCCTGTCGCAAATCCACTCGGCACTGTTCCTGTCGCAAATCCACCTGCCCAGCGAGTGGTGCCCGCATGGTTGCGTGAACGCTGTGAATCCAGCAACTTCATGTTCACGTTGGATAGTTGTATCGAGAAACAGAAGCTGCCGAAACCATTGTCCAGGCGGAAACCTATCACGACGCGTTTTGCTCCCAATACTTTCGAACCGGTTATTGTTCTGCTGTAAATTTAATGCATTGTACACTTGCGAATCTAACTGCAAAAGTCCTAGTCACTATCGATGATAATAGCATCGTCGTCATCATCCACTCCCCAGTCTGGCGACGGACTCCGTGCCTCCTTCTCTTGCTCCTTCTGTTTGCTGCTCTGCCGTTGAGGTAACTTTGGTATCCGAGCACCGCCTGCCCCGACAGGTCCAAGGTCTCGGGGAATAGAATTACCGAGAGTGTGACCAGTACCGGTCCAAGTCGCAGTCGACACAGTCGAGGTCTCGCTGGCCTTCTCTTTGCCCTTGGCAGAAGAGGAAGCAGTTGGACGACCATTGAGAGTATTCCCTGACCCTTGGAATGGCGGTTCCTGAACCTGAAGATAACATGAGAGAACAAACACGAGCACAAGTCGAATGACAAACCCTGGACGTGGACGGGGACGGAGGAGTGACCACAGCAGGAGGAACATACGGCGCCACATTGAAACCAAAGAAGAGTTGACCAAAAGGAAGATTCAAGGCAGCAGGAACTTTGACATCGTTCTCGTACGTTTCGTTGGACACAATCCGGTGTTGACTAGAGTACGACAATGAGAAGAATAGAGGAAGAAACAAAACGACTGACTCTGTGCGAATGATGCGACTTCCCTCAGCAACCTCCTCAGCTTGGCGAACCGAAATCCCTTTCCCCTTGGTCTTCCGCCCAGCAAGAGTTTCGCCCTTGCCCTTGAAACTCTCCCACTGCTCGCCTCCCTTGCTGACAGTCGTTTGCCCAGGCGCTCCAGTAAATCCACCGCCCAATGCAGAGCCAGGCCTCGAAGATCCGGGGGAAGAAGAGTTGAGGTCAATCTTGAGTTTCGAGGCCATTGTTGTGGGCGGCGCTGCCTTGGGCCTCTCGGGCTCGACATAGCCCACAGGCGCGGCAAAGTCGACCTCCAGATCAGTGTCGAGGATGTCAATGCCCTCTCCACCGGGAACCGTTTCCATAACCAGGAGTCCGAAAGTAATTGAATTATATGAAATTTCGATAATATCGCCTTGAGTCAGCGCGCAAAAATTACGGAGTTCCTGTTCAAGACTAGAAACGCGGATGAGATGCTGGGCCAGTTGATATAACACCACGACATACACGGCTTTATGGTCTGAGATTTCCAGAAAGTGGACGCTTTGCGCTTGTAGTTTAACCAACTTGCCCTTGGGGAGTTCAGCGCCAGTGATACGAATCGCGTCTCCTTCGTTGAGGCGGAGGGTCTTCATCATCCAATAGGGAAGATGCACAACGCCTTCCTCGGCGATAAACTCGAGGACACCTGCGTAAGTCGAGGCTGCAGAATTTGCGGGATTGCGGAGTTGGAACATCCAGGGGGAGGGGAGATCAAGCGAGGTGATATTTGCGAGCGCGGATGGGGGCATGATGACTGCGAGGACGCTGTGAGATGGTTTGTCGAATGGAAGGCATCGCTTACTCTTTCCACCATAAGACAAATTGAGACGTTCTTTGCCGGGAAGCATCGCGACGCTGTACGCTTTCAAGTATTCATCGTAGGCGCGGGGAGGGGCGCGGCCCATCTGAGGGCCGAATCCACTGTTGCATTGGTCAGACGCGTCTACGCCACGAGGAGAGGTCACGCACCCTGCTGCAAGATGAGAGAACAGGCCCCCGGGGCCATTGGGGTTGCCTCCGAACTGTCGAAACAAGTGTGAGGGGCGGGGAAGAAGGGAAAGGAAGGGGACGGACAAAGGCCATGAGTGTTTGAGCGAAAGAGGGCGTACGCAAGCGATCACTTGTATCAGCGGCCAAACAAACGCGCCGCTTCAAATCTGCCATGGCCTCCCAAAATGCACAGGGCGTCACCAAGACCCTCTCCGGCGCCAATGCCTCCTTCAATGACAAGGCAAATCCTCTACCTCGTATTGCCTTCCCTCTTGACGCGTTTTATTCCAGGGAAAACCCATGGAATTGCGCCTGTCCAATATGATTGCTGCAAAAGGTACCTGCTCCGCTTTTTTGTCGTGTCTATCCAACGCAACACCGTGTCCAGCTATCAGCGACGCCGTTCGGACATCATTGGGACCTCGTGGGATGGACAAGATGGTGCGTCGCGCAAATTACACTCGTTTCACCAACCCACTCTGTCGATTCAGATCCAGACATCCAAGGGCGAGGTCATCATCACCAACGATGGCGCGACGATCCTCAAGAGCATTCAAGCCATCCACCCAGCCGCCAAGATGGCAAGTAAATTGCCCCGATGAACGAGCGCCGACTTATGCTACATCAGTTGGTCGATCTTTCTGCCGCACAAGATATCGAGGCTGGAGACGGAACGACTTCCGTCGTCGTCCTTGCGGGTGCCTTCCTCGGTGCTGCCGAAAAAATGCTGCAAAAGGGCATGCACCCGACGATCATTGCTGAAGCTTTCCTCAAAGCATCGGCAAAGGCTGTTGAATACCTCACAGAAATGTCAACCCCGGTCGATTTGAACGACAAGCAGAGCCTGCTACGCGCGGCAAGCACTTCCCTCAACTCAAAGGTACGTGGAGTCAAACGCAGCAATGCCCAACTGGAATTCTTTTAGATCGTGTCGCAATATTCTTCCACCCTCGCCCCCATTGCTGTGGCTGCGGTCACCCGTCTCGTCACCCCGACCTCCTCCAACGTAGATTTACGAGATATCCGCGTCGTCAAAAAAGTTGGCGGCACGATAGAAGACACGGAACTCGTCGACGGTGTCGTTCTCAACCAGAACGTGATCGTTTCTGCGGGTGGCCCGACGCGCGTGGAAAAGGCCAAGATTGCGATTATCCAATTCCAACTCAGTGCACCCAAACCCGACGTATGTCACGCGTTGTGCATCCAAGCGTACTGACTCTTTCTAGATGGACAATACTGTGGTCATCAACGACTACCGGCAAATGGACAAGGTGATCAAGGAGGGCCGGCAGTATCTTCTCAACATGTGCAAAAAGATCAAGAAAGCCAACTGCAACGTCCTTCTTATCCAAAAGTCGATCCTGCGTGATGCAGTAGACGACACGTCCCTCAACTTCCTCAAGCGGCTCAACATCCTCGCAGTCAAGGATGTCGAACGCGACGAGATCGAGTTCTTGTCCAAGAGCTTTGGGTGCAAGCCCATAGCCGATATTGACGCCTTCACGGAGGACAAGCTGGGGTATGCGGATCTGGTGGAGGAAACCTCAGAATCTGGCGCCAAGGTTGTCAAGATCACTGGCGTCAGAAACCGAGGCCGGACTGTCAGCATTCTGGCGATGGGGTCCAACAACCTCGTGGTGGAAGAGTGCGAGCGTAGCTTGCACGACGCTCTCTGTGTCGTCCGGTGTCTCGTCAAAAAACGGTGAGCTTCAACGTGACCGCGCTTGGTTTTCTTACTGACCATGTCGCCAGGGCGCTCATTGGAGGCGGTGGCGCACCCGAGATCCACGTGTCGCGACTGCTTTCTCAGTATTCTCAGTCCCTCAAGGGCATGGAAGCGTATTGTTTCCAGGCATACGCCGACGCCCTCGAGGTCATCCCCACTACCCTCGCAGAAAATGCCGGTCTGAACCCGATTGCGATTGTGACCGAGCTCCGGAATCGTCATGCTCTCGGAGAGCGCACGGCTGGTATCAATGTCCGTAAGGGGCTGATATCAAACATCCTGGAGGAGGACGTGGTGCAGCCGCTGCTGGTGTCGACGAGCGCGATCGAGTTGGCGACGGAGACAGTATGCTTGCTGCTCAAGATTGACGACTACGTCCAGGCCAGATAATTGTATTACGTAAAAATAGATGATCTACCGCGCCAAGATAGGGAAGCGGTGCAGTGATCGGCCTCGAAATCTTGCCCTCACGCCAATTTGAATGAACCACGTCCGCACTGTCCTCTGCCGTCTTCTGCGACCTATCCTCTGCCGCTCTCGAAACTTGGCCCCGGCCCTATATCGCTCTCGTACGACCCAGGCGTCTGTGAGCACGATTTTCACCCACCCGGCGGGATGTTCACTCACTTGTACTTTCAAGAATGTCGACACAGTGTCCACCGCTACCTTTATGGCCACTCTTCAGATCCTCGCCACCATCCACAAGGACACCCTTAAGGACGCGCTCAAGGACCTCTACCTCAAAATTGACACCTTGAACGACGGTCTCAACGACGCCAAGGGGAGAATCAAGGAGGGGATTGTATGCCCTCGCCTGCACCACCGCCCCGGTTGTCCACTGACTGAACGGCCTTAGTACCAGAAAGCCCGTCTCAGCGTTTCCTTGTAGATGGCAAAGAACAACCTCAACCTCAAAACCGCGGTTGGTCTGTATACACCCCTCCCTATTCTATGGATGGGGCTAATACAGAGGGAAACCCCCATCCGGACCGCTCAGGAAAGATGGAGTTATACCATGGGCTTGAATGGAGAGGGAGTGCTGTACTACTGGTGTCTGGTAGGTAGGGATACACCCTATATTGTACATTTTTCTCAAGGCATGCAACTGTGGCCTTCACTCAGTAGCATCACATTTATCGAGTTTGACCAAACCTGGGAATAACCCACATCCGGACCAAATCAATGTTTTCAACGGCAACTGAGAGATTTTCCCACGGGTGAAATGGTCAGCTGGAGGTGCCTTGGGAGGTCTATATGTGGATATATTTTTAGCCACGCAGGGGTCCTGGCTGGCCAAATAAAACCATAAGATTTTCATGCATCGGCTCATTTCAGCATTTGGGCAGAGTGAAAATGAATCAAATATATCTCTGTAATGCCACGGCAGTTCTACCTGTAAATTTAGGAGTGAGGGTCTCAATATGCTATCTAAAACCCGAAAAAAGATTGGCCCCATAGGAAGCCTCGAACCCATCGAACGAGCCTTGGTCCGGCAGAGGGTCCGGTCCGGATGGGGGTTTCCCTCTGTATAGTCATTAGAGATTATAACAAGCACGCTCGACGGGCTTCGAGACATCCCTGGGCCGGCGCCCAAGACTCGCGGCGTTCAGCCAATTCTCGATGACATGGCTATGGGAAGCTACGACAACCCCCAGCGGAACGTCACCTTCGCGGCCGCCCTGGCTTCTGTGACTGCAGAACTGACTGCACAGGGTGATGTCAAGGACGCCGATGTCCGCCTGGCGCTCTCCAGGCTCTATGGTGAATTATCGAAGCACCATGGCGGCGACTCCCAGGACATAACCGTCCGCGAGGGGGAGCAGACACTGGCTGAGGCGATCAGTGCTATGGCTGTAATCCTCTTTGCACGACGTCTCTACTCCACCGACCTCGACGCAGTATATGAAGATGCTAACGTCAAGGTGCAGGTGCGCATGTCGCAAATTTGGTGAGTCCAACCGGCTTGGGTTCTTTGCACACCTCTCCCTACATTCTCTGCATTGTAAATATACCTTGTCGAACTATAAAAGACCGTTAGATATTTGTAGTACGTAAAATAGATAACTCGGAAGCGCTGGCTTTGCCAGCTGAAACCTTGCTTGCATCAAAAATGGCCACGGATGTTCTTTGAATCGAACCTTCCTGCAATACTTACAAAACTCAGGCCAAATCTTTTTCAAGTTGTCCCGCAATTGTCCCGTACCTAATACTTGGCGTTTTCCACCTTTTGACCAGTGACATTGACATTCAACGGGTGGCTCGGATTCAATATTAATGACAATTCATGAACCATTTTGTTTATGGCCTACCACTGGACCTCCACTTGTTCAACCCTTGTGTCGTGTTGCAATTGGGGCTGCATTGGGTTGCATGTAAAACTGCTAGCTACTAGATAGGCTGGTGCTTAGTTATTCAAAACACAATGAGCGACAACCGTCAAGCCCGACGGCCGACTCGGACTCCTGCGATATACTTTTATCTTGTACTTACTTACCGCTCATACGTTGCCCAGACCGCTCGGTTCACAATCCTTCGGCCATCATCAACATGAGCATTGCCAATCGATTGCCAATGTGCTTGCAATCTGCAGCAGCAGGCCGCTGGCGGCATATGTTCTGATGAGAATGAAAATACTGCCCTCACACGTGACCCGGCAAGGCAGCTAGCTGATTTTGAGCAGACTGCTCGGGCTCCGATTCGATGCACCTACTTAGAATTCCATGCACCTCGGCACATGTTCCGGTCAGCGGATGTTGATTGATGTGATACATCAGCTTTGATTTCCGATTTGATCGCAAGTATTAATTTCGGGTAAGGGAGTAAACCTTGGCAAGCAAGGTAATCACCTTGTTTGGCCTGAACAAACACACTCTCATGAAGCGCGCTGCCGAGGCTTCGACCTCAAAGTCGAAAAAGACACGTTTCTTGGACCCCTCGGAGGACCCAGCCAACTTCGCGGAGGAGGTCGACTCGGCCTTGGAGCAACCGTCAAGGAAAGGCAAAATCAAGAATGAAGGATACGATTCGGACTCGAGCGACGATGGCGAGGGTGTCGTTCTGAGCCGCAAGAAGGACGAGGACGATGAAGACGATGATATGTTTGCGACTGACGCGAAAGACAAGAAGGAGGAGGCTGGTGGCGCGAAGAAGAAGAAGGAGGAATACCTCCGGCTCGGGGACATCGAGGGCCAGGTCTTTCGCGAGTCTGATTCGGAAGGAGAGGACGGGGACGAGCCCGAAGACGAGGACGACGCGGAACGGAGGAAGAAGGCAGGTATGGGATTCGAGATGTCCTCGTTCAATATGCGGGATGAGATGGAGGAGGGCAAATTCACCGAGGACGGCACCTACGTCAAATCCTTTGATCCACACGGTGTGCATGACCGCTGGATGGAAGGCGTTGATGACCGGGACATCAAGCTTGCGAAACGGCGCAAGAGACAGCAAGAGCGCCAACAGGAGGAACGGATGCGCGCAGAGGAGAAGGAACTGGAGGAAAGTGGAGGCAAGGGCGCGCTGGAGAAGGACCTCATCGCGATGCTGAACAAGGGTGAGACCGTTTTGGAAGCCCTCCAGCGGCTGGGAACTCAGGCCAAGAAATCTGGCAAAAAGTCGGTAGGCGTGTTCGTTCACTTGAACCGATATCTCATCCATATTTTAGGGCCGGAAAGTCAAAGGCCACAGATGCCATGAATGTCGACAAGCAACCCGCCTCTGAACCATCCGCCATCGAGCGTATAACTCATCTAGCCTCGACCATCATGTCCCTCGGTGATACCGACATCTATTCGAGAACCTACGAGGAGCTCGTCCGTTCCGTGCGCTCGTCCGGCTTGGTCGACGCGTCTTGGGTACCACCCTCCAACGACAAACTATACGAATATAGGTGGCGAGTACCTGCGGCTGGCCAGCCAGACCAAGTCTTTGGACCGTTCAAGAAAGAGGACATGCTTTCTTGGTACAAGGCGTCGTATTTTGGCTCGACGGGAGAGAAGATTGAGGTGCGGGAAGCTGACGGACAATGGAGCGACTGGGACGATGTTCTCGAGTAATTTATTTCTGTATCATCTATGTGTAATTCTTACAGCGCTACACGAAGTGCGAAATACTGAGACCCTCTGAGACCTCGTTCTGCCCAGCAAGTCATCGTGATTGTTCTCGAATTCAGCATGAGTCTTGGAAAAAAGTTGTTGTGAAAAAAAAGAAACATGTACACAAGCTTTCATTGCATGCAAGCACTGGGAATACTCCCAGCAACCCCTGGTGCAGGTGCACGCAAGGGAACTTGAAATTGGAATGGTGCGTGTCCGGGCCGTTTGAGCTCGCAAGTAGCCCCCATGGGCACACAAAACTTTTCCAATCCCTCCTTGGGCACCTCACCTGCCAATCTCTCCACCGAATCGAAGGGACCAGCTAAACCCGCAGGTGATATTACTTTGAATTCGTATCCGTCCGGGGCATTTTTGGGAATGCGTAGTTCTGGGTCGTAGAGATCAAAGAAGAAGGAATGCTTGTTAGGCAGAGCCCCGCCCGCGAAGAATCGGATCCATAGCTTGTCTTCGAGTGGGGTAAAGAATGTCTCGGACTGCGGTGCCTCGGGGGTTGGCTTTACCTGGGCGTCTGTCAACGAAGGGCGCACACGTGAATCTGCAAGAGATGCACTCCAAGAAGGGGCGTAGTAGGAATGCGCGCAAGTCTCTGCTCCATCTGGTACAGGACTTGCGTCTTCTGCTCTTCGGGAACCCCTACCAGGGCGTCGCGCAGTTGGCTCTCGGTAAGTTGATCAATACCGTGCTGTTTGAAGAAGGTATTTGCATTCGTTAGAGCAGCGGTGAACTTCTGGTGTTGTCAGTCCAAGAGACGATGGTGAGGCGATATGTACTTTCGAGCTGGACATGGTTGTGGTTTGGAATAGGAGCTTTGTGGCTGTGAGGCTGATTCATGATGGACTAACATAAGTTATCCCCGTCCGTGAATTCATTCTTACAGCGCTACACGAAATGCGAAATGTACTGGAAAACAAAGGAGACCTCGGATAGCCCCACCTCCGCCCGCAGCAAATCATCGTGATTGTTCTTGAGTTCAGCATTCGTAAAGTGGTTCCACCTAGGGCGATCAGCGCGTCGCTTGAAAGGCGAGGACATGAACGTACGAGCTCGCATCGCCGTACAACATGGCAGCCGCCTTGATAAACTGCTTGCCATCCCTGCAGCGCTTGCACTTGAACGTTTCGTGTGTCTCGCAGAGCGTGTCTTCATTGAACAGGAACAGTTTCCTCAACGCATCGACGGAAAAGTGACGCTCAATGTCCTCTTTCTCGTCCACCACGGCCGATGAGAGAGCCTGCTTGTTTGCCTGTCGTTGGAATATCTTCTCCTCAATCGTACCCGTCGAGATGAACCGGTAAACGAAACCTAGAGGGACGTGAAAATATGGTCAATCAAGCCACTGGGTCACATACATTCTTTCTTTTGGCCATCTCGCCAAACACGCGCTAGGGCTTGCTGATCGGCGGCAGGGTTCCAATCTACAAGAAAATCCATGAGCTGGGTCAACAGAAAGCAGGATACACACCAGGATCGAACAAAATAAGTCGATTGGCACCAATCAGATTGATACCGCACCCTCCAGCCTTGCTACTCAGAAGAAAGATGAACTCTTTCCCTTCAGGGTTGTTGAACTGATCGACAAGTTTTTGCCGCTTCGTGATACTCATAGTCCCGTCCAGTCTGAAAAAACCGTACCTACATACCGTTTAGCGACCTGTCATGACGCAAAAGAAAACTCACTTTTTACTCCTACAAAGCCGCTCAAAGAGGTCCAGCGTTTGAGTGTAATTGCTGATCAGGACAATCTTGTCGTTCGTGTTGGTCCGTAACTGGTGCAAAAATCTATATCGCGTTGAGATTCTTCAGATCAAAGCCGGGGGTCATACGCACCTTTCCAAGACAAGGAACTTGCCTCCCCACTCGCAATGAACCTCGTTCTTACCCCGGCCTTTATTGTTCATATCACAGCGGGGAAAGTCCTCCGGTAGGAGATCATCGCAGCCCTGGAGGTCCTCGGGCAGCTTGAGCAGCTCGGGGTGATTACAGAGCTTCTTGAGGAGATTGATCGCTTTCAAAGGTTGAGAGTCCTTGCCACGGAGGAGGGCTTGGATCTCGGGCGATTTGATGAAAAGTCGATAGAGGCTGAGTTGAAGATCCGACAACTTGCAAAAGACGACCTGCTCATATTTGACTGGCACTGGATGACAGAATAAGCCCACTGTAAGAAGAAAGCTGGGGCGTATACGAACAGTACTTGGATAAAAGGTCGTTGGTTCTTCGGATGATAAATTTGGTGACGAGGTTGCCGAGCTCCTTGAGTTTCTTCTCGCTCTTTTCCTTGACCTCACTGCTAGCCTCTGAATCCCTTCCGCGGATGATTAGATTCTCGAAATTCTTCCGGAAGTCGTTCTTGGACCCCAAAAAGTTGGGATTAGCAAAGTTGAGAAGAGAAAAGTATTCCGAGAGGTCGTTCTAGAGCGCTTGAGCCAGAAGGTCAGAGAAGAGAGAGCGGACTTACCTGGATCGGAGTACCAGTGAGGATGACTCGGCGTTTGACGATCAGTGAGTTGAGCGATTGGAAGGTCAGGGAATCTTTGACGCTAGATGAGTTGTTGGTCGAGAATGTATACGCCGTGACCGACCTGAGTTTTTGAGCCGATGCCCTTCATCGCAGAGAAGCAAGCCAATAGAGCAATTTGCCAGATGAGCGGACAGAGTCCGAAGCGTCTCATAAGACACGATCATGACTGAAATATTTCGTCAAGTTCGAACAACCAAAGGCAAAAGACCAACCTGGTTGGGTCACATTCCTGCCGCTTGCAGCAACCCAGCGCGCAACTTTCTCCAGCAACTCGGCTTTGCCACCTTTGCCATCAACCGCCAGTGCCGATATGGCGTCCTTGCCCAACCATTTAACTGGGAAACGTTTAATTGCGAGAGAATTGAAAGATTTAGCACTCACCCAGCTCATTTGCCCAATTCTTGACCAAACTCGACGGGCATACAATGATACACTTTTCGATGGAAGGTCTGCCAGGATGTGGCGACTGTTTGAGCAACGTCCACAGAAGCGCGATGCACTGGAGGGTTTTGCCGAGACCCATTTCGTCCGCCATGATGCATCCGTACTGGTTGTCCACCAGCATTCCAGTCGTGCATTTATACAAGAACTGAACTGCGTCAATTCCACACTCACGACGGTGGTCAGACACTCACCTTGACACCTTCCACCTGATGTGGACGCAGGACCTTCGTCAATCGCGGGTCAATGACCACCGCAACCTTCTGAGCAGCCTTCTTCTTCTCTTTCCCCTCCCCAAGCAGGTCCTTCAAACTCTTGTGGGGGTTGAACATTCCGGCCGTCTTCTCCTTCGCGTCTGCCGCAGCCTTCTCCTTGGCCTCTATCAGGAGCCTCTCCTTCTTCTCCTCATCCGTCTCTCTATCGTCAATGGTCGGATCGTACAACACGATGGCATGGCCGTCCATAGGATCATGCAATGGCCGCGGGAGGAGCTGTATCGGGGGACGGATACCAAGCGAGATATTAGTCGGCACCAGAACAACCGTCTGACCATCCTTGGTCATCGAGGGCATGGAAAAGCGACGCGTCTGCTCAAACGACTTCGGTTTGTAAACGGGGTATTTCTTGATAGCGGCAAGAAGCTCCTCCTCGTTGTGCCAATTGCCGTCCTTGTCCCTGGTGCTCTCGTCCTTCTTTCGTTTCTTCTGCGGTCCATTCTCGTCGTCGTCGTCATCGTCTCCCTGCTGGCCCTTGTAGGACACCCGCTTCCGCTTCCGTTGTGGCTGGACACGGTCGCCAACGAGCGGGGTGGGTGCCTTGAAGGGCTTGTTGATCCTGGTGCTCTCGAGGGGGATGGACTTGCCGTCGCTCATCGTTGGTGCGCGGCGCAGCATGATGACGGCGGAGAAAGAGACGCGTGCGACTGAGTCACGATACCGCGGGCGGCGCGTTATTTGTTTACATTCCATGTTTGATTGCTTATAACATCACAACTCCCACGCCCCTCCCCGCCTTGACATCCCCTTCGTCCGACATGCCCGCTAGCTTCGAGGTCCTCCAGTTGTACAGATAAAAATTTAAGAATCCATCCCCGACGCCAAACTATCCTCCAGTCAGTCCAATTTCCAGTAACAAATGTGATCAAACGCACCTTCAAGTCCTTCAGTATGCTCGCATTGTCCATCAGCGTGAGTGCATTGAACACATCCAACTTTACTTGATTAGCAATGACCAGAGCATCCCCGATGAGCGTCTGCAGCTGCTTCTTTAGCCGTCCATCCTCTTCCGCTCCGTCTTGGAATGCGACGGTCGTAGCGTAGTAGTACAGATACCCCGCCTCGAGCGTCTCATGCTTGGGACTGTTGATGATACTGGACGGAAGGTAGTAGATCGAGAAAAAGTCCGTGATCTTGTGGGTCTCCGGATTCTGAGAGTAGAGGTCAGCGAGACGTCTGAGAGGGCTCATAGACTGACCTCGACGACATACGTCCAAGTCACCTGCCCCACCCTCCGCCCCTCGCCGCCGTCGCCAATCTTCCCCGTCCCCTGTCCGCTCAAAAACTGGTGCCGGACATCCTCCAGGCTCATCACAGGAACCATGTCGAAGCGCCGCATATACTTTGTAAACAGCTCCGCGACAGCAACGACATCCCTCTCCTCGATGGGTCGTAGGCTGAGAGTGGTGCTATCTGGAACCTTGTTCATCCGAATCATCCTCGCAGCCGTCATATTTCTTGGAACAAATGTGAACCCGACATCGAGCAATTTGGAAACATTAAGTGCTCGGTGATAGTATCTGCGGAAACCTTTAGCTGTGAGTTGCTTGTTAACACTGAAATTCGCACCTGCAAACCGAAATGGGTGTTGGAATGACAACGCCAGCAGTGTATATAGCTTGGAATATGCCCTTCAAATGGCACTGCCGGGTGACCTCCTTGATCAAGACTGGAGCAAGTCGCTTCGACCGCAGCTTTTTGTGAATGCACAGATAGTTGATCTCGCTGGCTGTGAAAACCCTAGAAGATGTTTCGTTCATCGTCCTAGAAGAATAGAAGAAAGGAAAACTCACTTTCCCCGCACTCGCAGCGTTATTGGGACGCCGGAAATGAACGCCACCAATTTCTTGTTCGAAGAGACGCGTACACCGACGTGCCATTCTTTAAAGTAACCTGGAGGTTTGAGGGCCCATTGAAGGAACTCAGCGCTGTAATTGAACCGGAACGATGCATCTTCATCTTCCACATAGTTCAAGGACAAGAGGTCATAAACCTCCTTGTTCTGGGATGGAATTAGAATCAGTCGTAGCATTATGCAGCGAACCAACCTGCTTCGGATCGTTGATATCGAGTGTGCTCCACTCGAAATCCTTGGGCAGGGGATACGCCTCCTGCCTTACTTCCTCGCTCGGTTTCGAAGGCTCGATATATCCATCATCGAGCGGAGGGCCTTCGCCTGAGAAACACGCGTCGGTCGGGCGCAGGGAAAATTCTGAACGGAGAGTACCCACCTAACTGCGGCACGGGTTGCGTCGCCCAGAACTAACACGCAGGTTTGAATGTTGCAGAGGAAAATAAGAAATGAACCAACTCACCTTGTGCGCCCCCAAATCCTTATTATTGTGCCCGCCCAGCCCAGCCTTGCCCTTGACGACATCCATAATCTTCATCTGCTCCAACGCCTGCCTCACAAGCTCCTCATTCGCCTCTTCGCTCCCGGCCGCGCCGTCAGACTTGACCTGTTCGAGCACGCGGTCCACGAGCTCCTGTGGAATCTCGGACTTGTCCCCGCCACGCAACGCAGCAAGCGCTCTGGCCGCTTTCGATTTCTTCTTCTTCTTCTTCTTTTTGTTTTGCGAGGTGGAAGGAACCTGCTCGGCGTTGTCGACTTCAGAGTCAGAGCCGTCCGACTCGGAGGGATGCTCCTGCGTCGTGTCGATTATTTCCTCGATTCTGGAGGATTGGGACGTCATGGACGTGGTTTGCGGCGTGGCCTGATCGGGCCTCGATCACGGTCCAATAATGACAGGCTACTCGACGCGCAGAAAAGTTGGTATTCCCTGTATTTATACCTTCATTGCCGAACCCTATATTAATCCACATCTTCCATGGCCCAATGAAAGCTATGGTGAGCCTGCCCGGACCCGAGTTTCCCGTAACGCGTCTCCCATCCCAATCTCGACATATTCTATTCAAAGGTACACAAGTCCCGAAACATCTCAGCGTCGGTCGCGATAAATCGACGGTATTCTTCCTATTTGTGATGAATAAAGTACACCAAGGCAGTCGCAACGAGCACACCTGCAGCACGGTCGGACACGCAACAGCGAGTCCACGACAGACATTTGTTAGTTCCAGTTTCACCTCTTTATCGGAGCTCCCGACCCAACAGCGAGCGACACCATTCAGAATCGTTCCCTTCCAGTGCGACATTCGTTCAGGGCACGCATTTATCACGGCACACAGCGCACGGAGGGATGCGATCTGCAACGTCGCGGGTGGTGCGTTTCCGTATTCCAGAGGGACAAGCGGGTGCGTCAGTTGCGCCACGAGTACCTGGGGAAATGAGAGGTGGACGAATGGAAGAAAGTTATATCTACCTTTAAGTATCGCGCGCAGCCCACACCTAGTGTCTCGATGACGGGACGGAGTGCTTCAATCGAGGCCAGCAGGGCGGGAAGCCTATCGCTCGCGTAGGGCCAGATGCTGCCAATGATACCTTCGCCGAGGAGGGCACACAGCTGATCAAAACGCGCCGCAGACCCGACCGTGGTGGTGGATGTGATTAAAGCAAGAGATGCGGATATGGCCACCGGCAAGAGCAGAGGTGTTTCTGGTCGATCAAGTACAGTGAACGCTCGATTGAGCGACTGGGAGAACAGTCAAGTAGAATCCCAAAACGAAATAAAAAGGACTGACGGCAAGCAAGAGAGAATCGATGCCTGTTCGTTTCAAGATACTGCTCGAGATGTTTTCGAGCATCACAGAAGCAACTCTGACACCCATGAGTTTATATCGCGCCTCGTAGTCGTCCAACAGAGTCATGATTGGAGGTATAACCAAATGCCACAATTCATCATACGCGTCACTCTACTCGAGTTGAGTGCAGAAGATCCCAGAGAAAATAACACGCACAGGAAGATGACGAACACACCATAACACGGCGTTCGCGACGCCCGGGCGATCTTTCCACAGCTGATTGTCGTAGAAATCTTGGGAAGCCATAGGCCCACCCGCCGGACGCACGAGTTTACGTCCCGTTTCAAGATTTATAGAAGGATGTGGATTGGCGCGAAAGACGGGCTTGATATTGTGATGTAGCATTTGCACGATGAGTGGTAGTGGATGCTCTTCGAATCTGCTCAATATATCTGTCCCGAGATGAGCATTTGCTGCGAGCACAGGAGAATCCACAGACGAGCAGCAAGGCGACGAGATTGAGGAGAGACCCAAGCATCGTCGCCGTCAAAAACGGACACGGTGAAGACGATATCTGCTTGCTCCTTGAGGGTTAAATTGGCGTGTTCTTGCTGGAGACGCGTGTCTAGTTCTTGCAAAGTGCCCACGACGGCGTCTTTCCACCGGTCAAGACGCGCAATGACCTCGACTTCTGGGATAGAATCATAGCGATTAAAGTCTGCTGGGACATGCAGAGAGGAGAGCACAAGGTCCATCAAAAGACACACAGTCACAAAGCTCGACCTCCTATTCAACGACAACCATGTCCAACTACAGTTGCGGACAATCAAACGTGACCACTTTAATATCTCGGGAACGGCCCATAATTTTGACATTCTGACTTCAGAATCAGATTCAGCGACCCGAAAAGACCCCAAATACAATTTTTCAGAATTTTCCCACGAGAGATTAGGTACGGGCCAAATTTTCGGCCGGTTGAACAGAAATTGTGTGTACCCCTTTCGGCCTTGGGTCCGGTATAGAAGTTCAGGGACTGTATATATTGGCTAATTACGCCTGTCTGCTCTATCAATCTCTGGTAGAATGCCCGTGTTACATGCCCTATCATGATTTCTGCTTCCTCCAAGTTGCCGTGCATGCCTCGACCGTTCCCGTAAGTGTCAAGAGTTGGGTCATTACCATCCCAGTTGAAGTCATCTACTTCTTCCCGGTCATCATCAGGGCTGGGCTCTACCTCCTCTGTGGCAAAGGTAGCTGTCAAAGAATATAGTTCTCATTGGAGAGCCAGCAGTCAAAATCACAGTCCTCGAGATCCAGGTTCCCTAGCAGGTTGCTCAAGAGAGAGCTCCTCATGATCTGCATCTGTGAGGGACAATTGTGACAACTGGGGTGAAGGAGATGCTGGCGGGCCAAATCTTCTCCCAGTGGTTTCGAAGACCTCAGACCTGATGAGATGTTTTGTCCCTTGCCTTTCTCCCTGGGGAGGCATGGGGGATGGTGGCAGAGGGAAGGGAGTGGTCCCTGTCACTCTTAAATACTGTAGGAGCTTGGGAAGAAGAATCCAGTCCCTCGGAACAATTGGGGAAGAATGCCGCGTTCACGAGACAGCTTGATCACTCCTTGAATCTGGCCATCAAAAGTGGATTTCTGGAAGATTGGCTCGTGGAATCTTTTCGCAATTGTTCCCATTGGAAAGAGCGCAAAAAAAACGGTTAAAAACGGTACCTCGCACGACCTGGTAGCGTGGGAAAATGGGGTACGGCCAAAAAATCAGCCCGGACCGGCATTTCAACTTCAACTTTTTCAACTTTTGACAATGCAGAAAATTCACAAAATATTCTAACTGCCCCATTTACACAAAGAAAGAGTTTCCCACGAGCCAAAATAGAGTTATACAAGTTTGTCATGTTTGATTGTCCGCAACTGTACTCCACGGTATGTAGTACGCCGCACCCTTGTCTCTGGCCTGAGAACACCCCAGTTCATTGCTGCTCTCTCAGAGACCAACGCCTTCTTGGTGAGCGTTGGAGGCAAACCCCTTGCGGAGGCAGAGCTGCGTGCTCATGTCTCGCACTTACCCGAAGCTCAGAAACTTGAGGCAATGGAAAGTCTTCTTGGGCGCGTACCGAAGACACTGACGACGTTGGGGTGCGTCCCACTTGGATTGACGTGCCTTCCTTTGTTGACAAAGGGCCAGGTTAAACCGCCGCCCGACTCGCCACAGGCAGAAACCTCGTTCATCAAGATCCCCAATGACAAACTCTGTATTCGATTCTTCCCCGAGGCGCCCCGCCCACCGCGCACTATATGTTTTTCGATTTCTATGATTTAGCAGCAAACAGGCCCGTCAACACTCCCGCAGGGTATACGCTCCGGTTACCGTCGCCTGCCCATCTTGTAGGTCAGCTTGGGACGGTGGAGGCTGCCGGTGGCTATGCGCCGAACGATGGCGTGGAGAGATTCGCCGTCGCGACGGGGGTTATTTGTTTGCTAAGAGCGGCCCAACCCCCAGAGGCGTTCGAATTTCAAGTCCCACCACGAGCCGGTGTTGCACAGGCGGTCCCACTCGATTCATTCGAAACATTCCTACGTACCTTAGTTTTTCTTAGTTTTTGGCACAGAGAATAATGGCGAGGTTGGTTTGGGGTCATTTTGTGTGCACTTTCAAACCGCGTGATAGAGTTCTGGGCGACGCAGCCCGTTCCCGGTTAGCGAGGAGGCAAGGCAGGCAGAAGGGGCATCCTCTGCCCAAAAATCTTAGATTTCGAGTGGAGGAGGAGAGTATCAAAGACACACAGCCACAAACTTGAAGCTCCTATTGAACCGCAACCATGTCCAACTCGAAAGTACGTATCGCCTCACCCTGGTCTCTCAGTGGGCTGAAATACCGGCAGTTTATGGCTGTGAATCGGTTCTTGGCCAACCACGGGATGGATCCAATTACCCAGGGCAACTGCG